>CAKAKR010005619.1:1588-40031 GCA_916700685.1 Adelosebastes latens
CCTTCCATAAATGGTAAATAGACCAAACTAAATGTTATCACAGGTTACACCTCTGTTACATAATTATCTCAGTTATAGCTAGCTATAGCTAGCTAAACGGAGCCGACTCTTTTAAGTGAACGATGAGAGCCGGCTCCCGTCGGAGAGCAATTTTTTTTTTTTTTTTATTAATTCAAGGCAGAATGATAGGACGATCTTCTCCGCGCCACGGGCACTCCATGCACTGACTGTGACTGAATGTTGTGTTAATGATGTCCGTGCGACCAATCAGGTGATGACAGACAAGGATCACAGAGCACGTTGCGTTGCGGTGCGGTGCGGTGCGTTGCGGTGTGGTGCGTTGCGTTACGGTGCAGTGCATAGCGGTGCGTTGCGGTGCGGTGCACGAATAGCAGACAAGATGAGCAACAGTTGGAAATGAAGCAGCACGTTTAAAATTATGGTATTCTGGAAATTATAAGGGTCAGTATAATTACATTGAATAATCTAAGTGATATATTTGCACACATACTAATCATAGGTCAAAACAGCTGAAGCTAAATTTGGCTGAACTATAAAAGGCAGAAGTGGTAAAACGAAGAGCCGTTTGGGAGCCGAAAGAGCCGGCTCTTCTCGGTGAGCTGAGCTCAATGAACCGGCTCACTAAAAAGAGCCTGAATTCCCATCACTATGTTCCACCGTTGGTAACCTTGACTACTGTTCCCTGTTTCGTCCAGCAGAGGGTGACGAAGATCAATTTATTAGCAAATTTCACTTTATAAATAACAATATATGCATAAAACACAAAGCCAGCAAGATAAATATCCATATTCATCATATTTCCTGCACAAATAAACGAGACATTTGTTGTTAACTCCGTGTGATGGAAGGGTTTGTCACCATGGAAGCGATGACGTAAACATGATGTGTTGCTCAGCCTCGCTGTGGACCAGTGTTAACAGGGTTGGGTCTACAATCTCTCTGAGCTGCTCGTCTTATAGTCTTTTTTGCGATATACTACTAGATGACTGTATGACCTTCATCCTTTCTGTGTATCATGTGAACTAAACACGTCTGTCCCCACTAAACTGTAGGGACGCAGGGCAGCTGACGCATTTTTTCGTCACACACACACACACACACACACGGACACATACAAGCTGCGGATGACCGGACAGCTTGCTATAGGACGTAGCATACCAAAACGCACCGAAAACAGCAACAGAGGGTTTTTTTCTCTGAGACATTTTTCTTTAAAGCTGCTCGGCTGAGCTGACGGCAGACCAGGCATGGACGACAAGTCATTCACCAAGGAGCTGGACGGATGGATTGAGCAGCTGAATGAGTGCAAACAGCTGAGTGAGAATCAGGTCAAAGTCCTGTGTGAAAAGGTAAGGGGTTTGCAGCAGCTATACCTGTTCATTAGCTTTCTATAATGCTAGATAGCTGTTAGCTGGTACATCTTACAAGAAGAAGTATTGCCTGAGCTAATGCATGTGGCCTTGCTTTTGGAGCACACCATTTGGCTGCAGCCGCATGCAGTACATTGCTAAGGGAAGCCAAGAAGATGGAGGAGGATGCCTGCAAAATATGTTTTCCCCTAGCTACGCCCACTCCTTGCTTCCTCACTGGAGTGCACTGGCACAGCAAACAATAATATGCTTTATCCTCCACAATATGAAAAATGTATTCAGTGTGTTAGGGTATTATAATAAGGCTTGTGTTTAAACACATGCCCATTGTGCACTCTTACACTGCACCATGCTTTTATGTTACCTGTTAATCAGCATCATCCTGTGCTTTCTTGGACCTCCAATAATATGCTTTATCCTTCACAATCTGAAAAAATGACGAATATTCAGTGTGTTAGGGTATTAATAAAGCTTGTGTAAAACACATTGTGCACCCCTAATCTGCACCATATGCTTTATGTTACCTGTTAATAAGATAAGAGATAAGATAAGATATTCCTTTATTAGTCCCACAATGGGGAAATTTGCAGTGTACAGCAGCAAAGGGGATAGTGCAAAAAACAAGATGCATCAGCTAACACAGTAAAAAAGAGCTAAACAAAATATGAACCATTTAAATAGAAGGAAGTATAAAAATAGGAGCAGCATATACAGTATTGACAATAAACAGACTATTAACAAAAATTGCACAAGTTGAAAATTATATTGCACAGTGAGAATGAATGAATTAATGAATGAATAAATGAAATCAGCATCATCGTCTGTTTTTTCTTGGACCTCCATTTAAGGCCAAGGAGATCCTTACTAAGGAGTCCAACGTGCAGGAGGTGAGATGTCCAGTGACAGTCTGCGGAGATGTCCATGGTCAGTTTCATGACCTGATGGAGCTGTTTAAGATTGGAGGGAAGTCTCCAGACACCAACTATCTCTTCATGGGAGACTATGTTGACAGAGGCTACTATTCTGTGGAGACAGTCACCCTCCTGGTTTCTCTTAAGGTAAAACAAAAAAGACACTTTTCCACTGATGCTGTGATATAAGATAAGATAAGATAAGATATACTTTTATTGTCCCTGTGGGGAAATTTTTCCTGGACTCCCGTCCAACTGCAGTTACAAACACTAAATTAAAACAGCATCAACAACAATGATAAACGATTCCACACAAGACAGGGAAACAGTTCCACAGAAACAGATGTTTCAACACATACACAGTCCACGTACATAATGGCACATACTATCACACACACCATGGCAGGTATTGCACCCAGGTAGTGCACTGCACCGTCTACCGTCCTGCCCATATTGCACAGACAATAGCCCAATATTACACAGATGCAACATATTGCACTGTCCCAATTTAACATATTGCACTGTCCCTATTTAACATATTGCACTGTCTAATCATATTGCACTGTCGTTATGATACCTTTATGCTACCAGTTGTTGAGAAGTTTAATAGACATCGGCAAGAATGAATGTTTGTAACGGTTCAATCTGCACCGTGGGACTCTATATCTCCTGCCGGAAGGTAAAAGTTGGTACTAAGGGTGTAAGATGTGAGTTGGGTCTGACACAATTTTCTGTGCCTGTCTGATGACAGACTGCTCATAAAGCATCTGGAGGGTAGGTTATATATGTTGTAAGCAAGGATTATGTTTTTAGCTGATTATTTTTTCATTTTGTTTATAAATCCATTTTTCTTTGTAGGTAAGGTTCCGTGAGCGAATCACAATTCTCCGAGGGAACCACGAGAGCAGACAGATCACACAGGTGTACGGCTTCTACGACGAGTGCTTAAGGAAATATGGAAATGCCAATGTTTGGAAGTACTTCACAGATCTGTTTGACTATCTGCCCCTCACTGCGCTGGTAGATAACCAGGTAAGGTTGTGTAGTCAGGTGTAGCAGGTGACATAAAGCACAGATACGGGGACTCGTCATTTATTTTCTCTCTCTTCTGTAAGATTTTCTGCCTCCATGGAGGATTGTCCCCTTCAATAGACACACTGGAACACATCAGAGCGCTGGATCGCTTGCAGGAGGTTCCTCATGAGGTAAATTCTACTCATTTGACAAACTTCTCTTGAAGGCGCTTCTATATTATGGATTATTCTGTAATTTACTGTCATAACATATGGATGTTACTACATTTATATTAAGGAGTATGATGGGGCATGTAGCTGCAAGGATGCTCCTACAGTTTTACAATTTTTACATCATATATATTGCACATTCATGCACTTTAATCAGATTTTTGAATTGATCCGTAGAAAATTAATCAGCAACAATTTTAATAGTTTGTTAATTCAATGGTTTTAGCTTTTTTTGTTTGTTTTCTTTGTCACAATTCTCTGACAATTTATAGAACAAGCAATATTATTATATTTTTTATTATATATATTTTTAGCTGCAGCCCTAATATAAGTCTGCAGTTTGACAGTATCCTAAAACGTCTACACATTGGATAGATTTTGTGTTTGCATGTGTAAAGAGACACTGATGTTTCCTCCATGTTTCAGGGTCCAATGTGTGACTTGTTATGGTCCGACCCAGATGACCGTGGTGGCTGGGGCATCTCACCCCGCGGTGCTGGTTATACCTTCGGGCAGGACATTTCGGAGACCTTCAACCACGCAAACGGCCTAACTTTGGTTTCAAGAGCCCACCAGCTGGTGATGGAGGTACTTTAACTTTGTTTATCTCCTGAAAGTAATTCTGTTTTTGCTGCAGATGCAGATTTGACTTTACATGTTGTGGATTAAAGATAGGTAACATACAAGTTATCTCTTGATTTTAGGGTTATAATTGGTGCCACGACCGCAATGTAGTGACGATCTTCAGTGCACCAAACTATTGTTATCGTTGTGGAAACCAGGCAGCAATCATGGAACTTGATGACACATTGAAATACTCCTTGTAAGTACAATTTTTTAATTTTGGCACTTTCTTAAAAAAATATTATTGAAGAAAAATTGAGAGTTGATGAAGAGACTTGCTCTGTTTGCTTTAGCCTACAGTTCGACCCTGCACCACGCAGAGGGGAGCCCCATGTGACGCGGCGTACGCCAGACTATTTCCTGTAAAGGTCACCTGGCGAGGATGGCAAGAGGCTACACAGAGAAGAAGATGAAGCATTCATAACCCCATGGACCAAAAAAAAATGTGTGCCATAATCACAATGAAATGGAAACTATCACATCTAGCTAAATACCACCATCCTTTCAACTTTTTTCCTCTCTGTGCATGATGTTTTTATTGCTAGAAATGATTGCTACTATGACCAATACCGTCACAACACCTGCTGGTTTGTCAGGAAACATGAATGAACTAATGCTGAGAATAACAACTAAATGTAAGTAATCTTTGTGTGTTTAATGATGACCAGAGTGTTTCCATATACAGTATGTAAGCTACATCTGTCACTTGGCATGGCCTCAAAACAAAAGACTGCAGTAAATATAACGTGAACTCTTTTTTTTCTTTTTGTAACTGAAAGCGCAACAGTTTATTTTGTGAAGTGAGATGATAGGGTTAGACGTCGGAAACGAGTGTGTTCTCTTTGCACTTTTGTATTTGATTTTTATCACATGGCACTGACAGACTATGTTCTTTTTTATACCCTGTTATAGTGTTAAGTAGCTCTCTTTCTGCTCTGCTGTCTCTTATGGGAGTTAATGTAATTCATTTAAGTATAGGCAATATTGGTACCAATGACATCAGTTGTAAAAAAAAAAAAAAATAACTTAATGTTTTGCAGCCACAGCTATACGAAATAAAGACTGAAGTTGCTTCGTCATTTACTTTATTTAGGCAGTTTGTGGCATTATTTCCTCTCACCGGTCACCACTAGATGGAAACAAGCACCCAGAAACTGCTGATGATCAACTGAAAGAATAATCAGCATGGTGATTATCAGGCTTAATATGAATATGTGCAGGAAATTGGGTAGTTTTATTTATTTATTTATTTATTTATTAATTACAATTTGGTATATGATTGTGAAACATGAAAGGGATGCGACTGCTGGTTTGGCATATGGTGACTCATTGTGCTTTGAATTTTGTTTTGTTTTTCTTCTTTAGAATCAGAATCAGAATCATGTTTATTGCCAGGTGTAAGAGGTATACACTAGGAATTTGCTTTGGTTTTGTTGGTGCAAATAAGCAGTATAATAACAAAAGAATAGATAAAAACGTTAGAATAAAATAAGAATAAAAAAAATGAAATTCTACCAATATACAATATTTAAAATAAGCTATAAACAAAAATAAACATGATATAAACAGATAGTGCAAATATTGCCAGTGTGCTTTATTTATATATGAACCCAAAAAAATGCTTTATTTCTTTTAATGGGCATTTACTTTTTCAACAGACATTAGTGTCAGGCTGTTGTAGAGTCGTGTGTGTAAATCCAAAGTTTTACCAGTTCTTAATGATTTACTGCCTTGTTAATCAATGTGGCCAAAATATCAGAGCATCACCGGAAGTGGTGCTCAGCTCGCTGCAGAAAATAAAAGCCTCATTTAAAGGACGAAGTGATATGAAACTTAATTTCAGGTGTTCTCTTAAGATTGTTTTGTAGATGAGTAAAAAAAAAACAAGTATGTCCAAAGACGTTTTTTCTTTATCGTTACAACGCCAATCCTTTTCGGTGTGAATAGCCGACTTTTATTTTGTGGGTGCGCTTCCGGCCGCTGTGATGATGCGCCTCTCTGTGTGCTCTCTGACGCTGCTGCATGTAAAATTAGCTGGCTGCAGCCTTTCAGGGACACCTCTTGCGGACCGCCGGAGCCCACAGTGCAGTAAGTAACCTGTCCATTATTTGTTTTAATGGATCCATCAAGACGTCAACAGGGGAAAAGAACCAGCATGCACTTTGTGTGTCTGAGAAACTGTCATTAAAGCCTCCTCTGATGAGCAGCCTGCAGGATGTGTGGATGTGTGGATGTGGCAGGCTGATACTAGTTGAATCTGGGGCGCACACAGCTGGACTGTTATCGGGCTGGACAGATGTCGTGCATAATTTTTTTAAATGACACTTTGATTTGCATTGTAAAAGGTAAAGGTTTGATCTCTTTGTTCAGATGCACTCACAACACCTCCAGTTACAGTCCAGATTGGACTGGTCTAGGTCGGGTTGCACAATTAACCATATCCAGTCACAGTACAGCATGCTTACCCTGCAAACCACAGACAGAAAGCAAGCTATTTCTAGTGTAATAGACACAATAAATGAAGATTAAAAACATGTGCCATGGGATGCTGAGTGTTGTATGTGGATGATTATGTATTTGGATGATTATTTTATTCTAAGGGGTTGTTGTGAATTGCAGGTTAATGTGTATAGTCAGGCAGGCCTCCTTTGATTGGTTGAGAGTGAGGGCAGAGACAGCTCAGGGTCTAGATCAGAGGTCCAAAGTTCACTCCTCCTGTTATCACCTTCATTAATGAATTATCATTATAGTTCTGCTATTATCAACAGCTCTGCAACCATTGTTCAAACCAGCTCACACAATGATTTTAGTGTTTCATTGGACAATCTCAGAGAAAGGAAAGGGGGGGTGTTTTGTTGTCATCTCGTGAGAATCCCGTGGAGTTTAATTCAATTTAAAGAGACCGCACGCCTCCTGCAAGCCACAGCCTCCAGCAAAACAGGAATGTTTTCCCTTTTATTATCCATCCCAGCAGCCATCTTTGGTGCAATTTCAGGTGGAGTTTCATCATGCATGCATGCTGCTGCAGATCCTTGCATGGACTTGCTGCACTTTGGTGTGTCTCTGCTGGCCTACCCAGTAGTTCAGCTGGAGCATGAAATGGTTAATAAAAACCAGATCAGACTGGGTTATCTGGACACACACACACTGGGAGGAATGGAGCATGCACATCCACAAAGCTGATGTTTTTGATAGTGCAGTGTCTAGTCAGTCAGTCAGTGCAGGCCAGTCTTATCTGGTTTTAGATTGTGAGATGATAAATGCATACAACTTTAATGAAATATTCACTAGTGGTGGTGATAAAAATATATATATATTGCATAACCTATTGTGCTTTGCTCACTTAACCCTAATACAATTTGTATTGATAAAAAATAATTAAAAAAAACAACTTTGTGCAGCCATTCTCAGTTGTTCACAGTGCACACGCTGAGGTCTTTGTCACTTTCCAAGAGCTGCTTTTCAGCCACAGTTTGGGGGGTTGGTGTGCGCTCATAATAGGGCTTTGCAATGTAGTGCTTCACAAGCCTTGTGTCAGGTCAGCCATCACCATAGCAACATTATGCTGAATAAGCAGCATGGCAATCCAGAGAGGAGCATTATTTTCATGAGTCCTCCTTCGCTGACCTGTGTCTGCAAAAGAAAACAAGAAGTGAGTGACTGTAAGTCGTGGGGGTGACTGCTGAAGCAGGGCCCTGCAATCCTGGAACAATATTAGTCATCATAATACAATGCAGTTATGAAACACAGTTATTGTAGATAACTAATCACGTCAGGCATTTTGTGTTCCTGTACAGAGAACTTGTGCTTTTTTTTGTGCCATTCTTGCTTTCTCTAGAAGAAGACGACTGTAAATCCTTGAAGCATCTTTTCTATGTGACCGGTGGGCTTCTGCGTTGTGTTGGTCAGATAGATAGATAGATCTCTTCATGGTTGGCCTCTGTTTATCCTGATAAACACATAGGAAAACAGAACCTCCATGTTAAATCTACTGCCTGCTCCAGCTCCTCTCCCACAGGATAACAGAGTGCTCCAGGGATGATGTATTTTTGTAGGCCAACCAGGAAGTTATAGCATCGCCCTGGTTCCCTCAACAAAAAGCCAACGGGATTCTTCCATTGGGTTTTGGATTATTGCAGGAAATAAGCTCTGTGGCAAACAAACGTTTATGATACTTACACGTTTTGTTCCGTAAAATAATCTTCACAAATGAACACCACTTTCATGATTTTTGAAGTGTGAATGCAATTACCAGAAGTAAAAAAGCTAACGTTGGGCTATAAGCAAACTACACCGCGGTCGCATGAGCGCGAGTATACACAACAAGGCTGTAAAGGCGGACGAGTCGGCGTGATGACGTTTAGTAGTCTCATTTAGCCACTTGTTAGCAACCGCCTTTCTTTAAGACATATAAAGGCTTAAAAAATTCACGAGTGGGATATTTACTGACGATTTTTTTTATCGTAGGACAAAACTTTAAAATCTCTTCAGCTTGTGTTAACCACAGACCTAATGACCTTGACTTCCAGACGAGGGAACCGGAAGTGCTAAAATGTTAACTAATCTCCGGGTTTTAGGACTAATTTCTGTAACAAATTTATTGTACAAAAATGGAAGCGCCGTGGCAAAATATTAACCATGGAATAATATCAAGTATACAGTAAAACATACCTGATAAACACACATAGGGAAACAGAACCTCCATGTTAAATCTACTGCCCGCTCGGCTCCAGCCCCTTCACAAACGAATACGGTATACAAACCGTAAGTTATTTTAGGGTGCCGTAACTTTAAACTAGCAGCATTTACTCTTAACACAACTATTTTTAAATGTCAATTTGTTGAAATCAATATATTGACAGGTTGGGATAGACATTATTACGTTGTAGGAAAATAAACTGTAACCAGATCAGTTTTGTGTAACTATAACAACCAGAGAACAACCTATAGAGGTACAAAATCACCCCATTACACCTACATGCTTTTGTGCTCTGACAAACACCCGATATGATTATTGAAACATTTTTCTCTCCCCAGATAAATATGGCAGCAGAGCTATCCACTTCCATAAACATCAAGGAGCCCCGGTGGGACCAGAGCACATTTGTAGGTCGGGCCAAACATTTCTTCACCGTCACAGACCCCAGGAACATCCTCCTCTCCAACGAACAACTATCACATGCACACAAAGTCATCACTGACTACAGGTAAACCAGCTGCAAGTACAGCTGTTGCAGTAGCAATAGGATGTAAATTCTGTGCTCTTATGAATGGGTTTGCTTTTAAATGTTATCTTTTCTGTCTCATAGGAAAGGTGTAGTCTCTCCAGGACTGACAGAAGATGAACTGTGGAGAGCCAAATATGTTTTTGATTCGGCTTTCCATCCCGATACCGGGGAGAAGATGATCCTGATTGGCCGCATGTCAGCACAGGTTCCAATGAACATGACGATCACTGGATGCATGATGACATTTTACAAGTAAGAACATGTAGAATTTGACTGTCAGACTGTGACTTATAGATGTTACTCTCTCACTGACACTCCTCCTACAACGACTGCTGAAACTATAACCATTACAGGCTTTTTCCCCCACTTTTTCATGGTTTACTGGGACAGTAGAATAGAACGGAGCAATTGTTAATGTTATTAGTAACATTTGCTGATCATATTTATACAACTTAAATCACTTGTGCATTTGTATGTATTACTGGAGGACATCTGGAAAAGGAACATTTGTTTAAGCTTAGTAATCCATATTGATAATCATTTAAACTCTTTCTAATAAAGTCATACTCTCTATTGTTTTCAATCTTGCAGGACAACTCCAGCCGTGTTGCTCTGGCAGTGGATCAACCAGTCTTTTAACGCAATAGTCAATTACACCAACAGGAGTGGCGATGCTCCGATCACGGTCAAGTAAGAGACAGATGTTTTGGTACTGACACCAGCTCATATTAACCCTTTAATTCAACCGTTTTTTTGTTGTGTGAAGTGACCGGTGACTCTTCTGTTTGCAGTCAGCTTGGCACAGCTTATGTGTCTGCCACCACAGGGGCAGTCGCCACCGCTCTAGGACTAAACGCACTAACAAAGGTATCGGTTCATCTAACCCCATTCTGCATCTCATTTTAATGTATCGACCTCAGCCGCATGAGTGTGCTGGCATGAAGTTAGACACGCTCAAATAGTCTCTTTGTCATAGAAGAGCCGTATTATTTACAGGGTCATGCCCTGGTCTCGGCATGTTGTATTGCCAGCTTTTACAGTGAATTTGTGTTATAAAAGAATACATGTACAGCATCTGAAATGTAAGCTGCGATAACTTCCACTGGTCTGAAAGGTTACATTGGCTGTGCTATCACAGAACAGCAGAGCCAAACGATTAATTTCCTCCCTCCTCTCTCCACGCTGTAGCACATCTCACCCCTGATTGGACGGTTTGTTCCATTCGCTGCTGTAGCCGCTGCTAACTGTATCAACATCCCTCTGATGAGACAAAGGTAACTTTGAGAAGACACATTCAACACTAATGGTGAAAATGTCCCTGGAAACATCAGATTTTAGGGCCATTTCCTCTCAGTATGTGTAATAAAAGGTCAGTTGATTCTGATTTAATTTGCTTATTGTCTTCAGAGAACTTCAACACGGCATTCCCATAACAGACGAGAATGACAACAGGTTAGGAGAGTCGACGAAAGCTGCACAGCAGGCCATCTCTCAGGTTGTGGTCTCCAGAATCCTCATGGCTTCTCCAGGAATGGGTACGAATATGTTTATATGCAGCTGGTGGCATCATTCATTGTCTATAATAATCTTTAATTAAACAAAATACAAGTTTTAAACCACAAACTTTATTATGTTTTAACACTTTCAGTTGAAAATGTATTGCGCAGTGATATTTCATTTGTGTCTTTTCAGCTATCCCCCCGTTTTTAATGAACCATTTGGAAAAGAAGGCCTTTCTGAGGGTAAGGCATATTTCTGACATCCGTTAAGACATAAATGTTAAATGGTGGGAACATCATGTTCCACACTGTGTCCACCAACTCGGTTTTCTTTTCGTAATCACACGTCAGAGGAATGAAAAGCGCTGAGGACATGAGGCCACTCTAGTATGGGAATTCACCACTGCTTTTGTGCTTTTTTTTGTGCCTGGTCTTTTCAGAAGTTCCCATGGATGAGTGCACCTATTCAAGTCAGCCTGGTGGGATTCTGGTGAGTCGTCAGAGATGGTCCACCTGATAAGCAGCCATGTCAAATTCCATTGAAATTCCCACTTATTTACTTACAAGGACATGAAATGTCATTCATCCTAAGATTTATGTCACTCTAAACGTTGCTGTTTAAGTTATTGTGAAGTATCTCAGGAGGAATGTGCTCATGAGATTTGTTAGTCATATCATGACGCTCTCTCAGCCTTATTACAACACTTCTGAATTTACAGTAATTTAAACAAAAATGCTGACAATGATCCACATGTCCTCCCACGTGTTTTCCTGGCTCCACTTTGCCTCCCGTGACCTCAGATTAATCTATTAAAATCATGTGTAACATTCCCTCTGTTCAGCTCAGATGACTGATTTGATTTGAGCAGCACATCCTGCCAACTAGCACACACAATACACACCAGAGCAGAGCGGTTATAGTGGCGGGTCATCTGTCAGAGATTTTGCCATATCATTTACACCAAGGTAGCTTTCCCTTTAATATCTCGCAATGTAGCAAATCAAAGAGCAGGAGTGTTTTGTGGCAAAATTGGATTTCAGTAGCCTTCGATTTTTGCATCAATGTGATGAAGTTTATTGATTTGTCTGGTATTTAATACACTGAATTATAGAAATTGCAGCATGTTATTAGCCAGGCTAGCAGTGTAGCTATTGGTCACTTTGGTCCAGCCTGAAAAAACTATAACTATTTGATGGATTACCATTACATTTTGCACAGACATTCCTGGTCACCAGAGGACACTGACTTTGGTGATCCTTAACTTCCAATATAGCGACAATACAGCATCATACATTTGTGCAATACTTTGGTTTATGACCAAATACCTGCAAAACTAATGACCTTCCCATCAGCCTCAGCTGTACTTTGTGTTTAGTGCTGATTCTCAAATGTTAGCATGCTACCACGCTAAACTAAGATGGCAATATCAGCATACTAACATTGTCACTGAGAGCATGTTAGCATGCTGATACAGCATTAACATGTAGCTCAAAGCATCAGTGTGTCTTGGTACAGCCTCACAGAGCTGCTACTCTGTCTTGTTTTATCTATAAACAGTTTCTTGACTGATTTTTCAGAAAATGTTCTATATCATTATATACAAATCAATATCGCAATTTAATAATAATGAAATAGCAACACAGATTTTAAAGCTTGTACACATGAAACTACCAGCTTGCTATGACCACACAGCTGAATTTACCCTCCCTCTTGTCCATCGGGTATCACGTCACAACAGGAAGCTCTGGACTGTACGTCTGTTCAGTGTATTTCATAGATCTGTGTTTCTTTTTCAGCCTGGTGTTTGCCACTCCACTGTGCTGCGCATTGTTCCCTCAGAAGAGGTGAGTCAAAACTTGACCCTGAGATAATAGTAACTAGTCTGTCATAGTCACAGAACCTTGCCCTTTAGTCTGGTTGAATATTTGCAGAGTTTGCATGATTCTTCTCTGCCTGGAAAGTTGCATAATACGCCTACAGTAAATGTGTTTGACCCATTAACCGCTGCGTTTCCTCCCCCCTGATCCAGCTCTATGTCAGTCAGCCGCCTGGAGCCGGAGCTGCAGGAGAAGATCCGGGCCAGCCACCCGGGAGTGGAGAGGGTCTACTTCAACAAAGGGCTATGAGTGTGCAGTCCCCATCATCCAAACACTGCCATAACACAGCTGCAGGCTCGGTCCTCGTCTCTCTGCCAGCCCTCTCCATTCAGTGTGCCAAAGTTAAGTTTGTGTCTCCTCATTTCCACCGTTCAGATGGATATCTGAGGACTCCCTCGGTCTCTTCGTAACGAGATGTTTGCTTTCGTCAATGTAATTGTCGATTTTATTGTAACTGCTAGAGGATTTTCTCCGACTGGGCCGGATGAAAAGTATGATGTTTATCATGACAGATACTGTGTAGTGGCCAGTGTAAGGTGGTTTTAAGTGGACATTTTTGTCTGTGCAGTTTTTGTTTTGTATAATTTGGTGACTTATGTCGCCGCCAAACCATTTTCATACTACCTGAGGTTGGCAGTCAGCTTATTTCTTACCTGCATTATAATCAGATTTTAACATTAATTATACAAAGACCTCTGCAGTTCATGCATTTGCCAAATCTGTACTCACAATTTTTTTTTACACCTCATCAACGATGACAACCTCCTACTCTTGACAGTGTTATTTCAAAGAATGGCATTCACTTTAACTCACTTTAATTCAGTTCATTTTGCCAAATGAGTGAGGCCTCAAGGCCTCTTGACATCTAATCATGAATCTGACAACAACTCTCCAGGGATCCACCCTATAAAATGTGATGCTATGATGGTGGCAACCATTGACGGGCCAACACGGTGCTATTTGATGTCTTAATAATCAGTGTTGATCATACTATTTATTCTGCTTGCCAAACATGCGTGAACAAACCACTCATATGATTTCACCTCTGTGAAAAATAATCTTTCAGCATATGAGGCCACACTCAGGAGAGCTGAACAGTGGCGACAAAATGTGTTAATGATCATTTTAGCCAAACACGCTGGTTCTCGCTCACCTAATCCATAATCTCCACTAGTTAATCCAGGATTTTGTAATTGATACCACCAAAATTCAACAACTCATTCATGCCTTACACAGACTTGTATCTATCTTCTGTAACTTTAAAAGAGCAGTGTGTAGGATTTGGCGGCATCTAGCAGTGAGGTTGCAGATTTAAACCAACTGAAAATTCTCCCGTGTGCCAAGCGTGTAGGAGAACTTAAACGTGAATAGCCCTATCTAGAGCCAGTGTTTGGTTTTTTACCTTCTGGGCTACTATAGAAACATGGCGGCTCGGTGAAGAGAGGACCCGCTCCATATGTAGATATTATCGAACGAAACAATACGAAAATGCAACGATTCTTATTTTCAGGTGATTACACACTAAAGAAAACATACTTCTTATATTCCATTTCTGCCAGTAGATCCCCTTTAATGTTACACACTGTTCCTTTAATGCAGCATCCTAAGAGGTTTGATAATTACTGCACAAAGTGACAAATTTTAGATTTATGTCGCAATTTGATTATTGTTTTTGATGTATTATAATACATTTGTATATACATATGTTAGATGGGGATGTCAGTATTGGGGAAAAATGCCAAAAACATTCTCAAGATAGTATTTTCCAAAACGGGGGTGATATACAGAGGAATCCATCTAACCAATATGTGTGTTTTAAATATGACTTTATGAACTCAAGCTGCTCTGTGGACTCATCATACAGACTTACTTTGACCTCAGTCTGGTGAGGTCCCAGATATTTGATCGTTAACAACCCCCTGCTCAGTATTTCATTATAGTTTGCTGTTAAAGTGAGAAATATGCACACTCTAGTTATTACATACAGTTACATCAGCACACACTATCACAGAGATAAAGCAGGTGCAGTCTGATAATTCCCCGTCTGGTATGTTTGGTCTCGGTCGGTGTAAACTGTGTTGTGTGGGCCTGCTGGTGTATAAAATTGAAGGACATTTGTGTGCCACATTTACAGCTGTTGTATTTTACTGTGTGAAGAAATGAGACTGTACAGCGGCATGCCAGATCTATCATTGGACATTTTTAAATCAGGGATGAGCGTGAAAAAGATGGACCTGAAGCCACAAAACCAACAAGCAGTTTTTAGCAAACCTATCCTCATTAAAATGATTTTAGGATCCAGAGTGTTAAAATCATCTGGTCCAAATAATGCAAATGTTTACATTTCAATACATCAAACGCTTGTGAACAATGATTTGATTTCATTGCATCTTTTGCTCATCATGGTGTGTAATTTCTGTAAGGTGTTTAATGTTTAATATACTGTAAATCTACTTACATATATTGCTGTATAAGTAACTTTACTTTAGGTCGTCTGTGTGTCCAGAGAGATGTGTTGGAGTTGGAGCTGTTCCCTAGCTGGTTTGAAGTGAAGTTTGTTATTCTAGTGTTAAAAGGTAACTGAATGTAGCATTTTTCCAATTACAGCGGTTTAGGATGTGTTCGTCCAGAAAAGCACAATGTTGTAACAGACTTCCAAATGCTGCACATTTTAGAAACTTATTAAACCTCTTCAGTTTCCTGACCACAATGCTTTTCACCTTGATCAGTGAGGGAGTCAGAAAAGATGATAAATATTTAACTTGCCCTTTGGTAGACAATATTTCTGAGTGTTCCTTAACGTTTGACTGCATCTAATGAGAGCTAATTCCCCTTTAATGTGTTCAAAAATATTAAATTAACTACCTAATAAATAACATGTTAACAAGCTTCAATCTACCAAATGAGATAAAATGTCACTACAGCCAAAGCGATACAAATCGACTCCAGAGGAGGAAGTCATTTACAGTTATATTTTTAAAAATATTCTGACAAAAAAATATTTGTTTTGCAGTACACTGGGGTGATGTGATGTTTAGACTAACTGGATGAAATAAAGTTGATGAAATCTTGTACCTGGTGTAGATTATTTTTAACTGACGGCTCCACAGCGCCCTCGTCTGGTATAAACTGGACACGACCGGGTGACGTTACAAAAGCGTTTTATTCCAAGGCACATAATGTCCAGAAGACCTATGAAAGACAGCAAACATGGACTCGCTTAATTTGACTGCACACAGATCTGAAGCCCTACGGACGTCTTTTACAAAGCAATGCACAAAAACAATTGCACTCAGCGGGCTGTGACAGCTACAGAACATGATGCATCACGGGAAAGCGGCAGGACAAACTGATGGCTCCTTTCATCATCAAAAAGAAACAATAGACACTAAAAATCAATGGCTGGATTGTAGCGATTATCTCCTGATTTGACACAGCAGATAGTAATGCAGAAAAATCTTTGTAATACTCTTACAGGAGAAAAAAATAGACAGCTTAACAGTCTACGATCTCAATTTAACAACTTGTACAGTGTGATTTTTAAGAAACAATCTACTTAATTCTTCAACATTTGCCTCTCAGTAACTTGTTTGGTGGAACTGCAGAGACGCAGCTGTGTTTAGTCTGCTGATCCTGCTGTGTTTCCTGCTCCCCTGGGTTTAAAGATGTTTCTTTGATCAAGTGCAACAGTGTGAATCACATAAAAAAAAAAGCACAAAGAGTTACACCACTGAAAGAAATTCCTGGAAACAGTAACGTCTTGTCTAGTGTGACGACAGAGATAACACAAATGTATTTACAATAGGCCGTTTTCACAGCAGACATTTTGACTCGTCATAGTAGGAAAAGCGTTACTTGTGTTAACATTAATGATGCTCTGTTCTATTCATGTGACGGTGAGCCAGCATGCACAATGTAAAACCAATTTCCACCTGTGCTTTTCCAACTGTGATAAGTCTAAATGTCTGGCATGAAAAAGGCCCATTTGGCTTCTTCATAAACTGCATCACAACACAAAACCCTCTCTTTGCAACGAGCAAATAAAGTAATTCAAGCTCAAAGTCATCCATGTAACAATCTCTGTTTAACAGTGAATAATGTTCACATTCATCTTGTAGCATTAACAAAAGATGCAGAGGGTCGACACAACTATGGAAACCTTCTATAGTTGGCGTCACCATTCATAGTCTCTGCTGTGAGTCGTTGACCTCATCTCTGTTCTCACAATAAGTCCAAGGTAACCTCTGTACGGTGCTATCTTTGGAATGTGTTGGACTTTGCCAAGGCAGCACTTCAATTGGCACTTGGGTAACATTGACATTTACAACTCACTCCATTAGCACTCTGCACAATAAAAAAATCTGTTTTCAGCAAGTTACAAGACTTCTTTGATTGACTGAGTTTCTCTGCCTTGCTCAGTAATTACACATTTTGGGAGATTGAAGATGAAAATTCGCATTTGGATTCAACAACTTCATTTTTCACATCGGATATAATGAAAAAAAGATAAATAAAAGGAATATAAATACTCTGGAATAGAATTATACAACAGTGTTATTATAATTTTCCTTTTTAAGGAAATTAGTTAAAATATAACTCGGTAGTGTCCACTCTTACACTGTTTAAATGTCTTTGGATAGGTGTTAAAGATTGTACTGGCAGATGTGCACAGTGGCAGAGCTGATCGTCACTCTGCTTCCTGGATGTGGACACCTGCTTCAAGGATCTGTAGATGCTTCATGCCCCTAGACACATAAGAGTGGCAAAGAGTGTACCCGAGGGCGGTGACCTCAACAAAAGATAGTCTGCAACCGAGGGAGAGAAAATCCCCCTCAAGCTCTGAAGTGCATGTGATTGGCTGGTTGAGCTAAAAGAAAACCAAACCGAGGCTCTGTAAGTCAACGGCACTGCCCTGAGGCGCCTGCAGCAGATGGTGGGCCGTAATTCAATGTAACCCTTTCAGCTTAGCGTGGCCCAACCTTGAATAAATGCAGTTACCATCTACTCCTCCGGCATATAAAAGTCATTGCTGACCCATGTGAGCCTCATCTATTCAGCAGAACTCCTCCTCGCACAGCGCCTCCCCCACCAGCAGCGAGTGTTTGTCGGGCTCGCTGAGCACCAAGCTGTTGAGAGAGTGCTTGTCAGAGCGCAGGGAGTTGATGGAGGCACGGCTGTAGTTGACAATGCGGTCCAGCAGGCTGAGTCTGGGGGAGGGACGACGCATCTCGCCCATGCCGATGTGGACGCTGACATCGGACAGGCTGCCCTGCCGCCTGCTGTTACCCAGTCTGGCCTCCAGCTTCTCAGCACTGGGCTTAGTGTAACTAAACAAAGACGAGAAGAAAGAGAATATGGAAAGTGAATGGAAAAATGGTTTTAGATGAATATAATCAAAAGGGAGAAAAGCAAAGCACACGGATAAAAAGGCCTCAACAAAGCATTAAATATCTCATTACCATTTGAGTAGAAGGGAGGACAAAACCACAGAGACAGACGACAGCGCCATCGCAGCAGAGCCCATCCACGGCTGTAACACCAGACCAACGGGAAGGAACACACCTGTGGACAGACACGGGTCATAGATTATTGCAATGATCACTCTCAGTGTGATGACAACAGTTAAATTAATCTGTTGCAGTCACCTACCAGCAGCAATAGGAATGCCAACCAAGTTGTAGATGAGAGCAAATATAAAGTTGATCCTGATCCTCCTGACGGTCTTTTTAGAGAGGTCAATGCTGCCCACCACATCCAGGAGGTCATTCTGCAGACAACACAAAAAAAGGGTAGTAATATCAGATAAATAGTGCTTGGTAATACAAATTAAAACCTCATTCCAAGTAATATCTGCAGAGAGGTTAACACATTTGAGATACAAATATTGAAAACAGTGGCAACAGTGATTAAACCATTTTTGAAAAACAAAAAACAAACCTATTTTCAATCTAGAAGCATTATTCTGACACTGCATGAGGAGGAAAATATGCCATATTCGATAACGAACATTGCGATAATGATATGACTCGCATTAAATAAACATATTAAAGTGTATTCAGCTTTGCTGAACACAAAAGGTATTTTAAAGTGCAGTTTACTACTGAACCCATCTTTCAACTAACTAAAAAAATCCCTGATTGCAATATTGCAGTCTTTAACGATGTGTTGACATTGCAATGGTGACAAAATACAATATATTGTGCAGCCCTAGCATACATAGGCGCAGTAGTATCAATTCAAAGACTTGTTATTTGCTACACATCACTGATTAAGATAACTAAAATGAAACAAAATATGAAGCACATCACAATGCAGTAAATAAATATAATAATTACATAATAACAGACTTCTGTATTTTTAAGTAAAGTGGGAATGAATGTTTTTTTTCTCTTCAGTCACACAGATATTGTGACATATCATGTGTTACTCTTAGGGCTGTACAATTATTATGGCCAAAATGATAATCAAGATCACAATTATTCACTGATTTTAGGGACATAATATTTTTATTGCACTTTCACATTTAAATAAACAGACTGCTTTCACTTCCATGTTGTGCTACATTCCTGCTAATGTACAAATCTTTGCATCAATTCATCTGAATTCAGTGCATTTTTGTTTAAAACAAGTAATATACAGTATATTACTCTTCTACTCTGGACTGCAGCCGCAACGTTCAGGAAAGTTTTTCACAGGCTGTAGCTGTAGGGTGCCCTCACAAGTGCATTACAGCTCACCAAAAGTGAAGCTGAAACATGTTGATCGCCCCCTGGTGGCAGACTGTTAGTTTAGGAAGTGCTTGATTTGATATGCCGAAGAATTTTCTCGCAGTCGATCATTTAATTGTGGGAAGCCAAAATCGTGATCGCAATTGATATTTGATTAATTGTGCAGCCCTAGTTGCTGTTTTGCAAAATATGGCATATTGCAGATTGAATCACTTGTATTACACGTTTGGTATCATGATACAGTGTTGTATACTGTGTGTAATCTGTGACACTGTGTTGTGCCAGATCCTGTTTCACTCTACCTCTATGCTGCAGGGCAGAAATATCGTGTTTGATGTTTTCATGTTATGAAACAGCCGATCTGTAGGCCAGAGACGTGAATTCATGACAGACTTAAAAAATATCCTCCAAGCTCAAATTCTCACCCTGATCAACACCACATCTGCTGCCTCTATGGCCACATCTGTCCCGGTTCCTATGGCGATGCCCACGTCAGCCATGGCCAGAGCAGGTGAGTCGTTGACCCCGTCGCCCACCATAGCTACTCTCTTTCCTGCCTGCTGCAGCTGCTCCACCTTGGCCACCTTGTGGGAGGGCAGCACCTCGGCAAACACCTTCCTGATACCCACCTGAGGGAGAGAGAGACGGACGGGCTCAGAGACACACAAACCACAATATGCAAAGCAATTATAAAATGGCTTTAAACAACATTTGAGACTTACGACGGCGTATTAGGGCCATTGTAGGTAAAAAATAAATATGATAAAGGAGCCAGGGCAGGGGGCTAATATTCCAGGAAAAAATTCACGAGAAAAAAAATCAAATATTATGTGACAACATGAAGTCATAAATTTGAGAGGGAAAAAAAAAAAGTTCTTTGTCAAGGAACCACATTGCTTCACTTTGCAAGGTTGGATCAACCTCATCACACCACCGTTAAACACTGCGGTAACGTGAGCCACGGAGTGCAAAATATATTAATTATATTAGTATTTATGTTCATAAAAGAACACAAAAAAAACATGAAAGAAAACGCACATATGCATTTTTCAGGACCTTCATCTCACTCAGAGTCCATCCTTACCATGGTAACACTACTTTAGGAGCAACGAAATTCAGACGGCGGCTGGCGTTATCACCGTTTTGCATTTGAGTTTTTTTCCCAAAATTTATGACTGTATAATCTCAGAGAACATTCACATTTGTTTTCTTGTAAATTTACGACTTAAATTTCAGAAATTTTGAGTTTTTTCTCGGAATATCCACTCTCTGTCCATACCTGCGCAGCTATGGCTCGTGCCGTCTTGCTGTTGTCTCCGGTCATCAGCACAACTTCCAGACCCATGCTGGTCAGAGTGCGGACCGCCAGCTCAGCCTCTGGTTTCACTGTGTCTGCGATGGCTATCATCGCACACAGCAAATCTGAGAATACAAGTAGTTTTAGATAAGAACAAAACTGTTAGCAGTCAGTCAGGAAATGATGGCAAACAGATAAAAAAAGACTACATTTCATGTCAAACAGTACTACTCACTGTCTACAGCTACTAGAACAGCAGTGCGTCCTCTGCGCTCGTGCTCTATCATGGCCTCATCTATTTCTGGTCTGATCTGCAGGCAATTCCTCTTCATCCACTCTCTGTTGCCAATCAGGACAACGTAGGTGGCTGTCTGGACAAGGCCTACACACAGACATCATTTGGGTTAGACAACAGCAAGGAAACATAGATGAATGACGTTTACTGTAACTGAATCACTACCTACATTTATTATCTAAGGTTTAAATAAAGATGTTTCAGTATTTCTGTTGAATACACAACTACAACAATTTGCCTCCCAACATACTTAGCGGCTGTGGGTCCATGATGAGTGGATGGGAGCTGGAGGACGTCCGGGTGTCACTGATCTGGACGAGGACACTGTTGCGCTGGTTGTTGTCCTCGCTGTCGCTGTCGGCCTGTTTCAGCAGGCTCTCCGTGCTGCTGACCTGACATCGGATGCCACAGCCCGGCACCGCCTGAAAGTCAGTGCATGCTCCGAGAGACTCTGTGCCGAGCTCCTTCACACAGAGAGTAATGGATGTTTAACAACTGGAGCATACAGAGAATCATGTTGAGGATCTGAGATTGTGGAGTGTTAAATTTGAGGTAGAGACCAACCTGTTTGCAGTATTTGGTGATAGCTGCTCCCAGAGGGTGTTCACTGTTGTTCTCAGCTGTACCCACGATGGCCAGCAGTCGGGAACGAGGCATCTTGTTCCCCTCCACAACAATCTTGAGTTGGATAACCTTCGGAGCACCGTATGTGATGGTCCCAGTCTTATCAAACACCACCGTCTGGACCTGCCAGTAAAAGGAGATGTGATCAAAATCAGAAAGAAATACTATCAGGCTGAATTTTAAATGTTTTTACTGTATTTAATCAGAGTCACATCTAGACTAATGTGGTTTTGTAACCTAGGAAACCATAGCCATTTCATAATGTGTTTAAATTGACAGTTGGTCTGTTACGTAATTGGCTGACTTCATAGGGGTGTCATCATTAACACACCTTATGCGCCATCTCGAGTGGCTCTCCTCCCTTAATCAGGATGCCATTTTGGGCTCCAACCCCTGTGCCCACCATGACAGCTGTCGGGGTTGCCAAGCCAAGGGAACAGGGGCATGCGATGCATAATACTGTTATGGAGGCCTGGAAGGCGAAGCGAATCACTGCCTCGGCCCTGGAAATGCTCTTGTCGTAACCCTGCAGGGAGGAAACGGGGTGGTTAGCTTTTCTTTCAAATTAATTACAAATGACCTTTACAATCACTGAAGAAAATAAAGTTAAATAGTAATAAGGAACAATATCAGATGACATTTAGTCGTGTTTAATGTTTTGAATCAGTAAAATGCTGATGTTATACTGAGGAGCTTGGTACAGTCAGATATCAAGATTAAAAAGAAGACTCACAGGAAAGTACTTCTCCACCAGAGAGAAGTCTAAAAAGCCAATGAAGATCCAGGCGATCAGCGTGAGGAGGGATATGACAACAATGAAGGGTACAAAATAGCCGCTGATCTTATCTGCATACTGCTGGATGGGAGCCTAAAAATGAAACGTCAGGAATTAAACACCTGAGCAGTTAACACCAAAGCAGGTAGACACAGAGCAGATCTCAAACCAAATAATTCACCTTTGAAGTCTGAGCCTCCTCTACTAGTTTGACAATCTGAGACAGCGTGGTGTCCATCCCGACATGTGTAGCGCTGATGAGCAGTGAGCCGTTCTGGTTAATGGAGCCTGCGATCACAGAGCTCCCGGGCTTCTTAGTCACTGGCATGGCCTCACCTGGAATCACAAAGCAACAGCTGGTCAGAAAACACGAGGCAGCAGAACACAGGAACAGGACATCTGTAGCAAATACTGCAGCTTTGGCAGAAACCACGACTCAAATAATAACCAAAGACTACACTACACTACACAAGACTTTGTTAGTAATGGCAATTTATCCTTTCATATTCTAAAATGATTTTCTGATTGAACACCGATGCTAACGATGTGGCAAATTAAGGCTAATAATTGTTGTGGTAAACTGTGTCAACATTGCAACGGTAAGTAACACACTACAGGACAAACAGCTAAAAGGCACACATTTCAGGGATCAATCTGAGCAGGAGTGTGTGTGCAAGTCAAATCTCTTAATCTGAGAACTTACATTTTAGCATATTATTGTCACCAATAGTGATAGTGAGCCCTCAATCAATATGAATAAATACTTGGTCCTTCATTCACTGTGACCAACCTGTGATCAGAGACTCGTCAGCCATGGAGTGTCCCTCGATGACCCTCCCATCTACTGGAAACTTCCCTCCAGGAACGACTTTCACCACATCGCCCCTCTGCACCAGCTCAACATCCACCTGCTCCTCTCTGGAACACACACAAGTGTCAAACAATGTAAATGTTGTAAATCATACAGTGTCGATACAATGCCAGACCACTACTACACTATTGCTATAATCATGGACGCGGGAAGCGGGGGGTGCTGATGGTGCTGCAGCACCCCCTGTTTTCTTCTGTAGGCCTACTATTAAACTGCAATGGAAATTATATATATATAATTAAAATATGTTTTATACTGTCTTATATGAACCTCCGCGGGGCGAAAAGATCCTCGCTGGTCTCCTGAAACGGCTGTATCCTCACGGTCCTGCATCATTATAAAGATAGTAACCTGGTTATGGGTCATCCATACACTGCCTCCCTCTTCCTCTCCTCACAATTCTCAAGCTCCGTGTTGTTGAATGTGTTGCTGTGGCTACTTCGACATACAGTATGTTGATGTTCAAGTTTGCTTTTCTAAAATCAAGGTTTTCACTGCCATTGCAGCGTTTTTTTGCACTGCGTAAAAACAACGTGGAGAGCATCCGGACGAGCTGACGCACAGGCACGGCACGGGGGAGGGGGGTGAGAACAGTGCTGTAATTTATCCATACAATGTTCCCGTCTTGCAAAAGCATAATATCGCAGATGAGAGCGAATCATCTACTGTTCTGTAAGAACGCCGGGGTGGAACTGGTTGTTTACTAATACGCAACGTTATGCACTGATAAAACAATGTTCAGTTTTCTGAATCTGCTCTTTTGATTTACAGAATATGATTTTACAGGGCAAACATTGCCAGAAGAATTAAATGTTCAGATGAAGGCTGTGATAGCCTTTGTGTAAATAATAAAATAATGATTCAACTATAGCAAATTTTGTCTTTAATCTTTTTGGCCATTATCTATAGTAATAATAATGGTCCGAAATTATGTAAAATTGCTTTGTTTTACGTTCGAAAACCTTAACATCTTCTTGGGAAAGACCCCCAAACCCTCACTGCCCGTACCCCACCGGCTACACAGCACCTAAGCCCTCTAAAAACCCAGGGGGAGACCTGAAAATTTGTGTAAAATGATGTTAATAACTAGCAGCAAAACCATATGCACAATTTTACTAAACCAGATTTCTCTCAACAGGATTTCTGAAATCTGAGTAGCAGATCAAAATTACATTTCCAGTTTTATTTCCCCCCAAGTAAGTTCAATGTGATGGACACAAAACAGACAACTAACTTGACTTGTGATTTTTCGTTTCACACATTAACACTAAAGCTGGGCAATACATTGATTTGATCAATTAATTCAAAGTAATGGTTTAGGACGATATTTAAAAATGAAAATAGATTTTCACTTTAACTTGAGTAATTACGGTACGGAACTGACACCATTACTTCAGTGTCCAACCTCGAGCAAAACACTGCCCGCTGTAAAGTTTGTCCAAAGTCTGTGGAAACTAAAAGCAGCACGACTTATTTATTCCTGCATCTCAAACAAAGGCAAGCAGCCGAGTGGGAGAAGTGTGTGGCACTCCGAGTTACACAAGACGGCGGCAGCAGCCCTAAAAACACTTGCTAAAAAGCAGCTAACATTAGCAGAATCATTATCTCATAGTATCCCATGAGAAGAAGGCGAGGGCAAATGAAACGCCGGAGCTGGAAGACCCGCCTGTTGGTTCACGTCGACGGTCAGCTACAACATCATATGTACTGTTAAAATAAAAAACAAACTTATTTTAATAATTCATTTGTCTTTTGTAGGCCTAGTTTGTTTTTAAGAAAGAAAAAAACAAATTAAAATCGTAAATCAGAAGTGGTGTGAAAAAAAATCAGAGAAAAATCAAATTATGATATTTTAGGTATGGCTAGTAGGGTTTTCAGAAAACACAAAAGATGAAAACTGGGGATTAAATCTGAATCTCAGTTGGAATTGACAAATATATTTGTGCTATTGTTACTTTGGAAATTTGCGGCTTGTTTATGCAGTCTTTGTTATGTCACGTTAGACCTTTTACTGACATTTCAACGGCAAACATTTAGATATGCAGTAATCTAAAACCAAATAAAGATATGAAAGACTTATGTAAACAAAAGGAGAACAACGAGTACCTGAGAATGGACTTGTCACTGCCGAGAGTGACCACTGTGGCCTCAGTAGCTTGTAAAGACATCAGCTTGGACAAAGCCTCCGATGTCTTGCTCTGGATGGAAGAAGAAGATTTTAAAGTGACTAATAAATTCAACTGAGGTCCTGCATTTCATGCCATAGATATAATGGTAATGAACTAAACCTTGGCTATCTGTTCCAGCCAGCGTCCCAGGGAGATGAAGACAAAGAGCATCGGTGGGGTGTCGAAGAAGGTGATGGGGTTGATTTTTGCCTTCTCCGCCATGGCCACGATTAGGACGATCAATGAATAGGTGAAGGCTATGGACGTAGCCAGAACTATTAGCACATCCATGTTGGCAGATCGGTGTTTGACTGCTTTGTAGGCTTGAATGTAGAAGTAGCGACCTCCAATAAACTAAAGAGGAAAAACAGGAAACCACAAACATTTCATTCAGCACCTTTTTCAAAATCTAAATTTGTACAATATGTGCTGCTGAAATGTCCATATCACTTTCCCTGGGAGTGCAGTTGATCCCTGTGATTTACCTGCACAGGCACACAAAAGAGGAAAGAGAGGAAGTTCATGATGGAGAGGCCAGGGAGCAGCTGTCTCTCCAGGAACATGGTGGCGTGGTAGTGGTTGCGGTCCTCCACTGTGGCGTTGTGTTGATGTGAAACATTCATCTGGTGGTCCATGATAATCATGTAGGTCATCATGCCCATCACAGGCACGCAGAAAAACAAGCTCACCAGGAAAGATTTCCTCCACCTTAGAGGGACAGTTGTGTGTTAGAAATGGACTCATTGTATTTTGTGGTCTACTCTAGGTTTTAACTTTCCTTACAGAGGCTGTAGCAGCCAATGATATAATACCTACCGTTAATGTATTAACTGACAATAACATAATATTTTTTCCTTCCTTAATGTAATAAAAGTCGATAATGTAATAACTTACAAATAATGTAATACGATTTCTGAACCAATAACGTAATGTGTGTCTGCGTGTGTGTTTTCTCAGAGTTAGGACTAAGATTCAGCGGTCGATTGGTGAAGTTCTTGAGCAGCTATTTGAAAGAAGCCACAGTGCGGGTAAGTGTTATGGAATAAAGAAAACTTAAACATAGTGATATAAGTATATCATTACATTAATAATTTATTACATTATGTGCAAAAAGTTATAACGTTATTGGTTCAGAAATGTTACGACATTATTGGTTATTATATTCCATTATATTATATCAACTTGTATTACATTGAGAACGGAAAGATTATTACATTAACTGTAGATATTACATTATTGGCTGCTATAGGGGCAAACAAATGTACATGGGGTTTCTCCATCACTATACCAAGCATCAAACACTGCAAATACTGTAAATAATGCTGAACAACCCCACCTACGACAGCCGGTATGTTTGTATATAAAGTATTATATAAACAGTAGATAACAAAAATTAAATCATACCCATGCCCCTCATGACCATCCTATTACCACATACTGTATTACATGTGTTTCAAAACATCATTCCCCAACTAGAGTTCTCTAAGTTGACATGAAACTCTCCACATCCTTAAACAACGCTTAATTTATATTTTCCCTGGCACTAATGGTCCAAGCTATGTGGTGTTCATGAGAAGCTGGGTGTTGTAATAACAGAATCCATTCAGTAATGTTAAGTAGGAGTGTTTCTATCTCTGTACAACTATTTTTAGCAGCTGACTGACCTAAAAACAGAACTGGTTTCTGAGAAAAAAGCAAGACGCATTGTTGAATCATTAAAAAAACCATTTGGTATCATATAAAGTAGGGCTGACCCTAATGCTTCGAAGCTTTGACCGTTGCCATGGTAATTGGCCTCCAAACCAGTATTCGAATGCTTTGTTTTTTGATATACAAGTATGTAATAATAATGTATAAATCCCCAAATAGCCCTTGAAATAAGGAATAATCCCACAACATTATTCATTATTCATATGCAACATTAATTATTATTAGTTATTCTTAGATGGATATCGCTTTTTGTTATGTGTGGAGGTGTGTGTGTATACAGTAGTGCGGCAGCGGCACTGTCCCGAAGCTTCGAATAGATTTGAATATTTCTCACCGAAGCTTCGAAGCTCAAAAAAATGGTATTCGTGACAGCCCTATCATAGGGATTCAAGGTATATCCAACAACACACTTGGGGGGGGGGCAACACAATGGGAGGGTCTTGCATGTTCTTGGTGTACAAAAACAAAATGCTACTTACTGTCGTATCTCTTTGCTGTGGTCCAGGTGACTGGCAGTGCGGTCCCTCTTTACCAAAGATGCTTCAAACCCCATATCCTACAAATTAGTCAAACAACTGATTACATTTCATACCATTATGATGAAGCACTTCATATAGAAATGTATTGTACACCGATTCTCTGGTTGGTGTGAAAAAACTGAACAAATGCTTAAATAACGAACAGGAATAATACCTCGATCAGCTTGATGATGTCTCGCGGCCCTATAATTTCCGAGTCGTACTTGATGTGTGCTTTGTTGGTTGCCAAGGCAACAGAAGCATATATAATCCCCTTTTCTCTCATGAGGCTGGATTCGATTTTGTGAACACAAGAGGCACACGTCATTCCCCTGACCTGACGGAAGGTGAAGAGGAGCAGTCAAGTGGAGAAAGGGACAAAAATATATTGAAGAAGAGTATGAAGAGAGGAACAGACATGATTCATTACTTCTACTGAAAAGGAGGCTGCATGTACAAGACAGTATTCTCAACTAGTGATGGAAATGTTTATTTATGGATTTCATATTGTGGAAATAAATTACTGTGTTGAATGTATCTGGTCGTTTTAATGAAACGCAAACATAATGTCAATGTAACCTCACGTTGACTCACCACAAGCTCCAGGTTTCCATCTGAACCTTCATAGTTCTCCATAACAGAGGCGATGAAGCCCAGCTCTTTCACACACTCCGCTATCTTCACAGGGTCGATGAGCTCAGGGTTATAACGCACCTCTGCTTTACTGGCCATTAGTGCTACCAGAACCGAGTAAATACCTGCACAACAATAAAGATTTTCTCTTTAGCTCTGGGTAAAAGCAATGAGATATAAAACTGAAATTAATCTTAATTTTTTTGGTGTTTTTACAGACCAGATTCATTCTTGAGGTTTCTCTCGATGTTTGCCACACAGGAAGCACATGTCATCCCTCCTATCTGGATATAGCATTTAGAGTGCGTGTCTCCGTTGCGTCCCTGCAGGGTTTCTTTGTGTAGGTCGCTATCCAGCTCCTTATCTTTCACATGTGGTAGACTCGAAAACTTTGAGAGACTGTGATTTGGTGCTGGCAGCAGAGAATTGGTCTCTGTGGACAACAAATTATAGTTATTAGGAAACATGTACCTATGATGACTCAACCTCACGGTTCAACTATCCCCACCGGCTGAAGAGCATCCAAAGGCAACAAAGCTTTAGACCAGGGCTGCCCAAAGTGGGCATAAGGTTTGATTTGGCATGCCAGATGTTTCTAGCGGAAAAAAAATAATAATAAAAAAATAATAATTTAAAAATTGCTGTTCGTGCCATTTTATTTTTTTTGTGAGGTAAAGCTGCTCTTTAAATATGTAGGATCCCTAATTAATTATTTTTCATAATATGAGTGACAATTTGAGCAGGAAGTCAATTTGGCGCGAGTGAGGTAAGAAAAAACAGAAAGTCAGAGGCAATGGCACACAGACAAAAGGCATTTCAATTAAGGGAACTTGGGATCCTAGTAATATTTTGCATCTTAACAATACAATAAAATACAATAGGTGTTTGCTTATGGCCCATGGCCCACCATTAACTTCCAGTTTTGGCCCACCAAGGGAAAAAGTTTGGGCACCCCTGCTTTAGACTATCTGCAGGCAATTCTCTCAATCAAAACACTACAATTAAAACTGCTTTAACCATTTCACTATGTGAGAAATTTGCTGACTCAACAACCACACCATCTATCCTCTTACCAGGTAGGAAGGCATCAAAGCCCATGTCCTCTATGGACTCCCTCAGCTCTTCTGGTGTGGTCAGGAGGGGATCATACTCAAAGGTCCCCTGGTGATCGGACAGAGAGACCTGGGCTGACATCACCCCCTTCCTTTGGGAGATCATGCCTTCGATGGACTGGACACAGGAGTTGCACGTCATGCCCTCGATGTGAATATTGACTACACATGCTAGAGGCTGGGTAAAACATGGCTGTGAGGCAGCAGGTTTGGCCTGGGTCGCTCGTGCAGGCCGAGGCGGCGATAAGGCAGGCGCGGGCGATGTGGAAACAGGACTGAGAGGGCCAGAGGAGTCCCACGGTTGAGTCCTGAAGTTTCCTGGAGGCAGAGCCTCAATAGCCTGCTGCAGCTGAGTCACAGGGACCTTTAGAGGATCATAGCAGATGGAGGCCTTCTCCTGCTCCAGAGAGACCTCCACAGAGGAGACACCAGGCAGCATGGAGATATTGTCTTGGATATTGACCACGCATGAACGGCAGTGCATGCCTTTCACCCTGAGCTCAGTAAGTGTCGTGTCTATGAAGATTTCGGTCTCCTCTGATGTCTCTGATGGCGAAGAGACAGTGGGTTTTTGAGAATCAACAAGGCGTTCAATTTCGCTGAGGGACAGCTGCAGGGGGCGGGGCTTGGACTTGACAAACGCCTTGAAGCCGGCCACAGCAATCTGGTCGGTAATGGTTTGGACAGTGATGAGGTAAGGCAGGTACACGATTGTAGCTTCCTGAGTCTCTAAAACAACTGTGGAGAATAAAAGACATGACAAAGTTAAAAAATACAAAAGCAAAGGAAGGACTCAGGCACAAGCACAGGAAGTGACTGCATGAAAAGATGTTGTTTGCAAACTATATAACTTAAAATCCACTAAAAGAACATTCATGTCCATATTTGCATACATTAAATTAATGTAAATGACATGTTTAATCAGTGTTAAACAATCATTCAGTACCATACAAGCCTGCTAGTCTGAGATCCTCGGGCTGAGGTCTTTTAAAGCGTAAAACTAGAGGACAGATCCTTTGCTGTCAACTCTGAGGCTCTGGAACGACTTGCCCGAGGAAATCCGGCTGGCTGAGTCGATAACATCTTTTAAATCTCCTCTTAAAACATTCATCTGAGATAATTCAAATATTGATTGTCTTCATATTTCTGTTTGAATTTGGGGACTAAAATCTAATGATTATATAATTCATTATATTAATTCGCTGCCTTGTGTGAGGCATTTTTTAACTTGGGTTTTTAAAAGTGCTCTATAAATTAAGATTTTTATTATTATCATTATTATAAAATTGTCATGAGGATATAATTTTTGTTCGCTTGAAATGTTAAGTTCCATTTGGAAACTCAAGTGTATTAGAATAGCCCTTATCCATAGCCATGCAATGGAAAGATGAACAACCATCAACATCTGCTAGATGGACTCATGATGAATACCATGTATACCAAATGAAAAGATAACCTGAAGGGAAAGCCTGGAGAGTTTAAAAGGATTTAGGGTGGTTTTCTAACATTTCTAGAGACAGAGTGCACAACGCAGTACTCCTTTTATATTCAAACTAGAAAGGTGCACGCAGGTGTGTCTGCAACGACCACTGCTGTAATGTTTGATTGAATGAATACAACCTACAATTGGCTAACTATGGAGTTACCTTTGTGTCTTTACTATCCAGTCAAACAGAATAGGTTTGAGAGGAAAGCTTTCCACTGTGTAATCAAAAAATAGATTAAAGAGCAAAAATGACACTGCAATCAAAAAGTGTTTTATGGCAAGTAAAATTAAATTGTGATAAAAAATGTACTAATGCGAAAAGCCTTGTTTGCAAATCCGAAAGTTTTCTTTGTTGTTGAGCTGAATCTCGTGGGCGGGGACCTACGCTGAAAGACACCTCTCTATTGGCCAGTCTCGATTGGAGTGACAGCTTGGCAAAATCCACTGTTAGTAAAGTCACAAATATAACATAAACTAACATTAGATCGTTGAACGCAAATAGTCCTGTTAATAGTAGCTACATACACAACGTCATGCAGGCTAATAGGCAGCCTGGGCACGTAACATACCTATGACGAGCGAGTGACTAGCTAATTGAGCTAAGCTAGCAGCTACATGCTGACAAAATCATGTATAATCATGTATTTTTGAACCCATTACAATATCACAGATCGTTAAACATGAGCAATTTACATGCACTAGTTCAAACATAACATTCTTGCCTTTACTGAGACAGAAGTTATGTGGAATTCATTAATTAAGCGCATTCATTTTCTGTCTTCTTCGTTCCCGCTCTGCCTCGTTTACTAACTGAGACTGGCCGATAGAGACGTGTCTTACATCTTTCAGCATTAGGTTCCCACCCACGACATTCAGTTCAACAGTAAGTAAAACTTTTGGATTTGCAAACAAAACTTTTTAATCACAAATTTATTTTACTTGCAATAAAATATTTTGTTGATTGCATGCCAATAGTTTTTCTCTCAAACCTATTCTGTTTGCTTGCATAATAAAGACACGAAAGTAACTCCATAGCTAATCCCCCCGTCTACAGAAAGTGTATCAGACGTGTCTCTCACTCGCACATCTCACACAACAGATTAGCTGTCAATGTAATCTATGCAGGTGTCTGCACCAGCTCTGTGCAGGCGTGCGTCTCAGCTCACTCTTACGGGCAAAACAGTGATTTGAAGCGTTTATTTAGGCTTCAGGTCTACTGAGCAAACTGTTTAATCCACTTTATTACATTCTAATATGTTTTCATGCAAGAAAGTGGGGAGGAGAGGGATGGGTGGGCTGATCTGGTATCTATGTGATTTATATTCTCGTACGGGCTGTTATGTTATAAAACCAAATAAATGAAATATTAAAGCAAAATACATTTGGGACAATGTATCTAGAATATACAGCTGGCAGCATATACAACCAGTTCATACACAATGACACTAACATAATCCTGTCTGTCTCCATGTCACTCCCTACAGGATGAGTCATAGTCAAATCCCACTGAGCAACCTGTCCTTGGTGAACATACAGAGAGCCTGACATACACTTAGACTTGTTATCTATAAGATGTGCATTCCTGTATAGTGCAGCTGTAACTGTGTTACAACATTACTTCTAGGTCAGCCATTGAGGCAATGCATGACTAAAAGCTTGTGAACAGGTCAAGTACATCACCTTTGATCTTTTCAATCCCTTTCAGTTTTCCAATCTTTCCTTCAATAGTGGTGGTACAAGAGTGACAAGTCATTCCTTCAATGCTCAACTTAAGGAGCGCCACCCCGCCTCCCGTGGTGTGAGATGGGGACAAGGTTGGGCCTTTTGGTACCGGGCTGCTGGGTGTGGGGGTCTCCAGAGGAGTTAAGATGGCCACCACCTCACTCAGCTGCTGCGAAGAAGTCAGGGAAGGAACAAAGGTAACAGTGAGACCCGTCTGGGCCGGACTCTCTCTGACATCCAACACTCCCTGGATCTGGGACAGCTTCTCCAGAGCCTCCTGTTGGGCTGCAGGTGTCAGGCCTGAGGTGAGGATCAGCTGGGTGTCCGTAGAGACGGGCGTGGCTGTGCTGGAGTCTGATAGAATCGAGTCAAAGCCCATGTCCTCGATGGCCTCTGACAGAGACTCTGGACTCTGTTGGCTCTGGTCATATAGGACAGTGGCATTCTTCTGATCCAACGACACCTAAAAAATAAAAGTCATGGTATGGGTTAAATTAGTAAATATAACAGAGAGTATATTCAGACAATGTGAAAGAAATGTGAAAAAAAAATCAGGCTTAGCTAAATCAGTTTAGCTATCACTAGCTGCATTTAACTTGAGTCTTTCTTTCTACTAATAATCACGTTAATAACTAACAAAATAAATGTGCCAAAGGTGGCTCTCTTTCTTCAGATTAATAACAGCATATATGTATAATTTTCTTCATTAGCACAGCAATAATTAGAGCCGCAAAGATTAATCAATTAATCGATTAGTTGTCAACTATTGAATAAATCGCAAACTAATTTGATAATCGATTATCCGGTCTCAGTGTTTTTTTAAGAAAAAAAAAGTCTGAATTCTCTGATTTCTTAAATGGGAATATTTTCTGGTTTCTTTACTCCTCTATGACAGTAAACTGGATATCTTTGAGTTGTGCAAAAACAAGACATTTGAGGACGTCATCTTGGGCTTTGGGAAACACTGATTGACGTTTTCAACCATTTTCTGACATTTTATAGACCAAACAACTAATCGATTAATCGAGAAAATAATCGACAATGAAAATAATCGTTTGTTGCAGCCCTACCAATAAAACTGTTAAGCACTAATGTAGGTTTGTTTGACTTTGGCGAAGTGCTGGATTAAGTATGTTATTTATGTCGGAATTCTTATTTCAATATGCTGCGGAGATGACGTATTTTTGTACGCCAACCAGGAAGTTAGCATCACTCTGATTCCCTCGACAAAAACCAATAGGATATTTCCATTGGATTTTGGATTATTGCAGAAAACAAGATCTGTGGCAAAAAAATGTTTATAATACTGACACTGTAAGACTAAATTATGCACATGTTTATATTTGGTAAAATTGTTTTAGTTGGCATGATATATTATATAAATTATAATTATGATATTATTTAAGTTTTAAGTTTGTACCACAGTTTTTGTATAGTTTGAATAGGATGTAGGATTATGTTATTTACCATTTTCTTGTTATGAAAGTGCCAGAATAGACATTTTATTATTCATGACAGATTATAGTGACATAAGGCAGTGTGCATGGCCAAAAAAGGTTTTGGAAGATGCTGTGAAGTCTGCGTAGGTGTGGATTGCAAGTTTTTGAGTTTTTGGAAGTTTTTTCATTAACATATTAGAACATCAAGTCGGTAGTGGACCAGGCAAGATGTAACTTTGATGGAAATCACCTGTCGCAACGTTATAATTGATTCTCAAATAAACCCTCGTTCAAGTTTTCCTGCCTCCTGTGAGTACATTGGGTCTTCACAAAAATTATTGAAATTAATTGGAACACGAGTCAGAAATGAGACACCTTGCAAAAACAGCCACTACATACACGTTTTGTTAAGCAAGATAATCTTCACAAATGGACCCCACTGAGAAAAAAACATTGACTTTGAGACGAGGGAACCAGAAGTCCAAAAATGCAAACTCATTTCCGGGTTTTATGACTAATTTCTGCAGCCCTCTATTGTGGGGAAGTTATCAATCTTATTGGTTTACTTTAGTGTACAAAGAAAATTCTTTCCTTATGTGATCATACCCACATCCTTCAATTCTATTTCTGTTTAATAGCATCTTTACAGCCATACTGTGAATCTGCCTTGTCTCAACAGTGGACCTTATATATATATTAAAAAAAAAAGAGGTAAAATGAGTCCATGGTCTCACAGCATGTTTTGTCAGCATGTTGACCCTTAACTCTTCCTCTTTAGCAAGAAGGAAACATGTGACACACTAAAGGGATCACTTGACTGGGCCGTAAGTTACAAACCACTGTGGGGGTTTAGTTGTAAGTGAGTGTGCCTGACTTTTGGATTAACTTTTCTTTTTCTGAGAATGAGAGACGGGGGAGGGCGAGGAATGAAACGATGTCTGTTGTACCAAGAAAAATCTATTCACTCCTCCCAGATCACGTCTATATAAATTAACTTAAAATGAACCAGGAACTAAATTCTCGTAAGACATAAATGACATTTCCTGTGGGTACAGACTGCATATCGACCTGCTGTCACAGCCCTGCAAAGGGCAGAGCTCTATCTGGAAAACATTATTATGTTATCTTCTCATTTAACCCCAGCCTGAGGGGTAAACACACGATAAACAAAACAGCAGACCACAACTATTGCAATTTAGCTATCTCTCATGGCTACATTGATGTTACTTTGTTGTAAATCAGACCAGCTAGTCCTGAGGGAGCAACACTGGGATTAATCAAACTGCATTATCCTAAAATGGGCAGGACTCTTTAGTTAATATAATGATGTATACATATCTGCCTTTTCCACAATACTCTATTTTAAAATACAGATTGCATGGTACAACATCCATGGTAGTTGTTTCAGATCCTCTTTTTAAACTGGAAGTGCCAGCAAGAAATTTGAAGTCAGAAAATGTTAAGAACTGCACCTCAATGTGGAAAGAAATACTGAATGACACTAAATGTAAACATTTTCTTATATCTTTGCAAACACTGCATTTACCTTTATATGTATCACTCCAGGGAACGACCCGATGCGCTGTTCTATGGACTGGACACAGGAGCCACAAGTCATACCCTCCACTCCGAGGGAAACTGAACACAGATTGACTTTCTGTGTCATGATTGCTTTCTCTAAAAAGGACACAAGAAGGACAAAATTTATTGTCTAACAAAAAAGGATCTTGGGGAAAAAACAACACAAGATTGAGTTGTTTATACGTTTGTGATAAAGTTATATGGCACTATGCATTAATATAAATCTTTTCATTTTAATTAAAATCAAGAGACAGTCGTGTTACTGAGGACCGCAGGACCTGATAGCTCTGAGAAGACAAAGCTGTTTTGTACCTACAACTATAAGCCATGTAACCAAAGCGAGATAGGAAAACACTTCACATTCACAATACTACCTATTTTAAAGAAACAAGGATATCTCGCCCTTTTTAAAAAGGTTAATCACATTTTATCAGGATCAAAATTGGCAAAGGATCAAATAATACAGCTGTGAAGAAACAAGGGACAAAACTTGGAGCTGCACCAATGCTGCCAATTTATATAATCTAATAGTAATTACATTTAATTAGATTACTTTTTAGATTAAAAAGTAATTTCACTTCTGGCACCTTCACTTGACAAAAAATATGAAAAATAAAACAAAGCTTCTTTGTACAAGAGTCACAAGAATGTAAAAAAAAAAGAAAAAAAAGATTATTAGGTTATTATTTCTGTGTTTCCTTGCTTGGGTGGAAACTTTTGGTTATAAAGTAACAGCAGAAAAGCAGGTAACATTACTGTCCTACAAGAATCCTGGTGCCAACTCAGCACTTTGCTACCAAGTCAATGTTTACCTGAAATATGACAATTGTCAGCTTCTCTTGAGTTTTGAAAGACACCTACCACACCAATACAAGGTCATCTCAGTTCTCAAGCTTGGTCATATATACTATAGCACTTTTGCTTGTTATGATAGCCATCTAATCACAACCTGATTATAGTCTCTTAGTCATACACTTCCAGATTTGAGACTAGTTTACATCTGAGACACCTAATGAATACAATTGACAGACTGACAGGACAGAAAATCAGCAATGCACTGAGTCATGATGACTATAAAACACATGTCTAACTTAATTGTTGATTTAATTTATTATTACTCTCGTATTTTTGTATTATTATTGTTGTTGTTTTTTGTTATGTGTGTCTTTTTTGTTTGTTTCGTTTTTTAACTCTATTCTTTTTGTCATTATTATTATTGTTATTTCTTTCTTGGTTTTGTTTGGGTTTTGAATGTTGAGGTTGTTTTCTCTAGTGTACTTGATGGGTTTGTCTGTAAGCTCATCTACTTAAAAGTTGGTTTATAGACTGTTGTAATTACGAACAGTGGATTGCATATATGAAAACAGCCTTGAAAAAAGGAAAAAATAAGGTATAAAAAAAAATAAAACACATGTCTATCAGAGGATCAAATCAAATGTCAGCCTCAGAGAAGACAAGTCACTCACCATCAACAATGCAAAAATGAAGACAAGATAAACCTGTTTTTGATGCTCCTTTAAGGAAATTACCCATCAAATATGATTAGCTACAGACAGACTTAATAGTATATACATCTAATTTGTAACAGTGACTTTTGGTGGAGTAAGATGCTCATACTAATGCATTTAATGTAAGTTTAAAGCAGCTAACAGTAGCTTGACTTAGCTTAATAATAAGTTAAACTTAACATTAGCTTGTTGCTAAACTACCAAAACTAAGTCAGCTGATGTATACCATATATTTAACCTTTTAGACAACATATGTGTGGTTAAACCCAGCTAGTATTAGCATGAAAAGCACAACTCTTACCTTAGTAACCGGTTAGCAACAGGCTAATGACGTTAGCTGTCAGACTGTGTGGCTAAGCTAGCTAGTTAGCTTCTTCTCTTCACCGTTCACGTTACAAGCAGCTACTCGGACACGTCGTGGCATCGTACTGCCTGCGAGCAACAACTGACCAGAGCTGTAATAATAGTTTTCTTCCTCTGTTGTACTCAACTCAGCTCTGTGAAGATGTTTCCTCTCTTTCTTCTTCTCATGCCGACGTCACGGCCGCGTCACTGCCAGGGGGCGGAGCGTCACTCATGGCTGCAAGGCTGCACTCAATCATGACAATTATTTTAGGTAAATATCAATTCAATTAAAATTCAAATCACTTTATTTGTCCCCGAGGGGCAATTGTAGAGGCTCGTAGAGTAGTACAATTAACAACACAATAGAGGAAATTTTGAGACATCTTGAAAGTTAAAAATAATTATACTAATATAGTACTAATACTAGTAAAATACTTAAAATAGTGCAAAATAGTGCAGTATACACAGTATATGGTACATATGGATATAAAAAACGGATGAATGAAATATGAATGAAACATGGCCACAAATAGTCACCTAAGGCTGCATTTACTACATGTAGTGTACAGCTGTTATCATTCTAATAATAATTAGCTATTACATGAACTGTGTGTGTCATGTTTTTTTTTTTTTTTGTTTTTTTACATTTATCCTTTGATATTGCAATACATTGTTATTAATAGTTTTTTATTTGTTTGTTTGTTTTATTGACACAACAAACATTAATTACTTCTTTATTGTTTTCTTCCATTTACATGCATGTTCTTTTTAAATATCTATATATTGTAATTTGCTTAAGGAATTGTATATAAACTGGGAAAAAAAAGTTTGGAAACTTGTGTTTGGTGGATTATTT
>CAKAKR010005622.1:0-37127 GCA_916700685.1 Adelosebastes latens
CGTCCACTGTACATTCACTAGATATTCTCAGAGCTACTAACTCTTCTGCAGTGTGGAGTGAGCGCGCGTTCACGTCTAGAGGTGGAGCGAGCTGAGCGAGAACGCGCGCTCTGTCTGAGTGAAGGCAAGCAGGCAGAGGAGGAGAGGCAGCGGCCACACGCGAACGCGCATATGCGAGCGCGCATGTGTCCCGACCCGGTACATTTATACGCTTAAAAAGTTACAAACAGTCCCTTTAAGTTTTTGAAGCAGTTTTTGTGTGTAAAGATATGTTACTGGCCTAAAGAGTATATGTGTTATGTTACAGTATATGTGATCTGTCAATGTGTGGAGATGTGTGGACCTGGTCTGACGTTAGATTCACGGCCTGAATTATTACCCCAGTCCGGCCCTGCAGTTGCTTTCAACATTATTCACCTCAGTGTTCCCATGTCACATCTGTGAAGGTGCTGCGTCATGGTGTGCACTGCTGTCTGCCACAATTTCTTTTTTCATAATCTGGATGATACTAAAGTCATGAGTTTTCTAATTCTACACATGGTGGCTTTAATAAGTTAACATTTTACGATGAAAAAGTCATCATGTAGAGCTTTCATTGTTCATGTATCATATTTAAATTTAATTTAGCTGTACCCAGAATTCGTTATTAAATATGTTATTACCCACTCAGCCAAATTTGAATGATTAAATAATTCAGCAAGTATATAAAATTAGGTTTAAAAATTGTGAAAATATAAGCAGTATTCTCTGCTCTGAAACAGTGGGGGGCGTGTCCGCTGAAGGCTCTGAAGCTACGCCCAATCGCAGGTCAGGGTTGATTACATTTGTACAGTTAAAAAGTTTATACGACACCTCTTGTTGGCCATCCCACTGCTGCACGCTACTTTTGCAGAATGTTAACGTGCATGCTCTAGACTTCCGCCGACCGAGCCGGCTAAATTCTGGTTAGCCCTATGCTAACTTGAATGGGGATAAAATAATTCAATAATGCAGCTCTTCTAGACTTTCCAAATGTTATCAGACCAGAATTCTGAAACTAGTCATTTTGCGGGGGTTGTGACGATCAAAACAATTTATCCACCGTTTTACAGCTGCAATAGTAGCGACGGACTAGGCTACGGCGGAGCGCCTATGACATAAGCACAAGTTGAACTAACTTTAAAACAGTTTAATGGTCTAACTCAACAATTCAGTACTATATAGTTCACAGTCTTTTCACATGTTTTCAGAAGTTATTTTCTAACATGTGTAATGTTTTTCTTTACCCATACTTTAAACCTGTCATGACAGATGTTTTTGGCCAACTTGGGTGGGGGGTGTAAACACATTGACTTATCACTAGGGCTGTAAATCGATTTAAATATTTAATCACGATTAATCATAAATTAATAACACATTTTTTTTATCTGTTTAAAATGTAACTTAAAGGCAGGTTTGTCAAGTATTTAATACTCTTATCAACATGGGAGTGGGCAAATATGCTGCTTTATGCAAATGTATGTATATATTTATTATTGGAAATCATTTAACAACACAAAACAATGACAAATATTGTCCAGAAACCCTCACAGGTACTGCATTTAGCATAAAAAATATGCTCAAATCATAACATGGCAAACTGCAGCCCAACAGGCAACAACAGCTGTCAGTGTGTCAGTGTACTGACTTGACTATGACTTGCCCCAAACTGCATGTGATTATCATAAAGTGGGCATGTCTGTAAAGGGGAGACTCGTGGGTACCCATAGAACCCATTTTCATTCACATATCTTGAGGTGAGAGGTCAAGGGACCCCTCTGAAAATGGCCATGCCTGTTTTTCCTCATCAAAATTTTGCATAAGTTTGGAGCATTATTTAATTTCATATGATGCCAGTATCTTCACTCTAACTTTAAAACTGAGCTTGCTACAACCAAAAAAATCACAAGTTGCCTTAACGCATTAAAGAAAATAGTGGCGTTAAAACGAATTTGCGTTATTACGTTATTATCGTGTTAATTTTGACATCCATTGTTTATAGAGATTATAGTTAGATTAATGTGTCCTAAAAGTCCTTCAATAATAGTCCCCATATCTGGCTGTGTTTACTGTGATTATGACATAATCACCCAAACTGTGTCCACTTGGGCTCCACCAGCCAATTTAATTCTTACCACCGTGCGTATGTTAGTGAATCAGAATCATTGTAAATTGACCAACGTGTGACCGCTATTTGCAATCAGTATACTGCCATGCCCCCATTTCTCTACATAAGGAAATACATTTACATTCACATATCTGGAGGTCAGAGGTCAAGGGATCCCTTTGAAAATGGCCATGCTAGATTTTCCTCGCCAAAATTTTGCATACATTTGGAGCGTTATTTAACCTCCTTTGCGACAAGCTAGTATTACATGATTGGTACCAATGGATTCCTTAGGTTTTCATACCAGTATCTTCACTCTGGCTTTAAAACTGAGCCCGCTACAACCTAAAAAGCACAAGTTTTGTTTTTACAGCTTTTTCATTGGAAACTCAGCTGCCTGCTGCTGCTGCTGGAAGCCACGCTCATGAGACCGGTGAGAGTTTGTTTGTTTACCTGGACGGCATTGAGAGCGATGAAGACATAAGCCACTACTACCGACAGATGGACCAGCACTCCGCACAGCCAGGTCAGACCCAGCACTGGCAGCAGGATGAGAACTGGACGGGTCACAGCCCTGCACACATACACAGAATGCAGATACAGGAGTCATAAATGCACATACAGTGTGTGCATGAATTACACACACAAATACATGAAAATAGGGTCTAATAGACCACTGGAACTAAACTCCACACTGTGTTGTGGCCCCTTTTGATTCCTCAGTGCTGTGTATACCTTCTCTTTGTCAACCATTTTACAAAACAGGAGTATAGACCGACAGAAGGAGCCAGCAAAGTGGAGTTTTCAAGGTATTTTAATGACATTCTCTCCTCAAATATTTCCTCCTTGAATCCTCATCAAACATCTCTGCACAGCTATAGATTTTACCGCCTACTACAGTCATACTCCCGTTTCTTTGCAGTCATCCTTTCAGTGATCCTGGTGCTCATACGGCCAATAACCATTTCACGGGGCAAGGCAGAAAAGGTTGCCTTTGTTCAAACCACTATTGTTGTCACACTGCTGCACCTGGGTAGAGAGATTGAGTTTTCAGGCTGCACTGTGTCTGCAAGGACAAAGCCGGCACTCACTTCCCTCTCTTCCCTTTTATTTTTGAAAGTCGTTTTTCCCTCTAATCTCCTGAATTCACGTTAACACTCCAGAGCTGGCAGAGACATCTACTTTCAGTCTGATTGTGAGGGAATGAAGAGAAACACAGCGAGAGAGAGAGAGGGGAAGACAAATGTGCAAAAAGAAAATCTGGAAGGAACAATATAATGTAGAGAAAATATAGAAGGGAAATGCAGATGCCAAATCTTCATGTGGAAGCTTGACTCTTCTGTGTTTTTTGGACTATGTGTTGGCAGCACGGTTTTGGAGAGGTTAGCATCACGCGGCAAACTCCAGTGCTGAGAAATTAAGCCAACACGGAAGCAAAGAACGTATTCTTTTTGGACTGAATGCAACTACCAGACCAGTAAAACGTCCGCCAACAATGTGCCGTAGAAAAGTAAAACTATATAATTCCTACAGTTCCAATAGGGCCTTTGCTGCCCGACGTTGTCGGTGCTCGGGTCATATATTTGATGTCTCTATACCGAAATGGCCTGTTTTGAACAATACAAATATTATAAATATGCATGCCATTATAACTATTTACTTACTTACTTATTTATTTATTAAACTTTTTTGCCCAGCCGCTTCCCAGAGGAGCATAAAATGAGCGATGGGCATAAATAGAAGTTAGAAAAATCCAGCACACTGATTTTGAGAGCAATCTCAAACTTTTTCATGTCAAGGACCTCCAAAATGGATGAACAAAAGACCACAGACCATGGATGTATAAGAGAGTTGTGTCCTACGTGTTAATAAAATACTAGCTTTCTGCTGCGTGTTGGGTTGAAGGACTTTTTGCCTGAATATGAAAATAAACCCAAGTTTCTCCTCAGCTATAAGACATTAATAATACCTTCTAATTCAAGTGTACTGGCTTGTTTTTAACTTCTTAAATACTGAAATAAAAATGTCACCAATACATACTGCACATGGATGTCTTATATAATCCTATTATAAGTACAATATTAAGATGATTTAGATGGATTTTTACTGCACATGTATCGTCAGGGTGAATCAGCCAATCACGGGAGATCATTCAATACATTAAAGGGAGCTCTAGTGGTATAAAGCCGTATTTGTGCAGGTTTGGAGACATCTGTCTCTGAGAGTTCTGCCTCCACACAAGTACAATGGAGGTGAATTGAGTTTTATTTGTGTTGCTCACAGAATTGCATTGAAAAAATTCTCAACATCTCTTCCCTAAATAATTGCTCGCATGGATACGTCACAGGCCTCACTAACTGTTTTCATTGGGACTATGTATTTGGTAGAAGGTATAGCTCCAAAAACAAGTGCTAACAACAAGGTATGGGGATTGTCATGGGTAATATGTTTAATGACCCTTTAATTCTATGTATATGTATATGTTTTGCCAGAAAAGCATCACCTGCATTTGTGCAGTATATGGAAAGCAGTCATCTGCACCATGGTTAGCATCAGCGGCTCAGGTGCTAAGAAATGTTGCTTGAATATATAACTACACTGTAGCAGAATTACCAGAAATGTTTGTACTATAATCCTGTAACCATAGCAACATAGACAGATGTGACACAATGAAAAGGGAAATTATGTTTGCTGCTCAGCTCTGCTGACTGCCAATAATACAGTATGTATTCAAAGTTGAAGCAGAGTGGTTGTAATAGGAAATACTAATTTTGTAAGAACAAAGCAAAACATGTCTCACTACTACAAACTGGCTCATTTAAAGGTTAAGGCTGGAGATATATTTTTCCTTATTGTTAACAAACAATGAATGTATCATCTAACAAGTATAGTGTTTGTATAAAAGCCTGTCTATCTTCTTCTGTGCCATAGAGCTCCTTTAAAAAAAATGAGCCACACTGTTGCACTGTGTGATATGCTCCTTCATTACAATGAACACACACACTGTAGTTTATTCTGATTCAATCCCACATACGCCGTCCTGATGCCCCGAATACTCACTAGACTAGAGCCCCGAATGTGGATTAATCCACCACTGAAAATAGTCCCCAATAAATATTTCCTCCTGTTTGAGTAACATTTGATAAAAACTACAGCGACCAGTTGTTTCAGGAAATTACTGAGCCTTTTTCTAAAGATGAGATGATTATTTGTGTCACATTTTCAAAGATGTATGACAAGACAAGAATGAATGGGTTCGAGGCTGAGAACCACAGACAGGGTAGGGAAGTCAAAGAAGTCTTTTCACAGGATTTGTTGACAGTAAGGAATACATGGCCAGCCTTATCCATTAACTTGATCATAAAAGTAGAAGTATTTCTGTATGATGTGGTGAAAAAAAACTACGAATGGGTTCAATCGCCATTCAGAATTGTGTGTTTTCAAGATGAAAGATGTGCATGTTTTACAAAAAAGGCCTTCAAACTGTCCTCAGTAATTAGGCTTTTGTTCAGTGAATGGCAGAAACTTTAAAGGTACAATTCTGACTTCCCTCGTTCACCCGTTAACCGCATATGTTTTCATGTTTTAGACACTGATCGCGTTGTTAAGTGTCTAGCAGAACTGAACACTGCTAGATGGAAGCACTTATAAAATAACAGAATTTATGGCTGACTAAATTAAAGACGGAACCCAAGATGGAGCGCTCACACACACACAGTTGTGTTGGGACCAGGTGTTAAGCTGATAAGCTCTTACAACTCCCACAGCAGACTCCCAAACCTAAACTCCCAATCTCTCACACTGTCTCTATTGACTGTGGCTGGCTCGAAAAAAGGAAACAGCAGAGTACGTGTGCATGTGTGAGAGGGAGGGAGTGTGAGAGAGAGTGTGGGCGCATGAGAGAAAAAAGACTCATGAAAGAGAGCGCACAAAAAGCAGGAGGAGGAGAGAGAGAGAGAGAGAGAGAGAGACACAGAGAGAGGTAGAGAAGCCACTGTATCTCACCAGGTGAGGTCAAAGGTCTGCATCTTTGATGCCGAGCTTGGACTGAGCATCTTAGCACGACGACGAGCGCTGGAGACAGTCACCATGACAACCCGACACAGCACGACTGCGTTGACCTGCAGGCAGAGGACAACAGCATCAACATGGCTTCCAGCGAACATGAGACGTGCCGCTGCAGAACCACTTGGCCTCAAGCTCACATGTAGAGGAGGGCACGTTTAGCCCTCCTCCTCAGGCTGCAGGAAATCACATCACACTAGACAGCACTCAGCTGATTGACAATATTTCATTTTTTTCACTGGTCCTGGCCGACCTGAGTTGTAAAAAATAGAATATAGAGAGAATATATAGAAGGGAAATATATACAGTAATGCTCAATCTTCATGTGGAAGCTTGAGTCTTCTGTGTTGTTTGGACTCATCTTATGTGTTGGCAGCACTGTGGTGCAGTGGTTAGCACTGTCGCCTCACAGCAAAGTCTTAAATGTATTGCCTTTATCATAAAACATCTGTTTTATTTGAATATTTTGAAACTTGCATTGTCTACATCCATATTTTGCTAGCTAGCAGTCTTCTTCTTCTCTGCCTTTTGCGGGTTAAGGGCCGGGATGCATCACCCGCATGCTCGTGTACATTTAGGTGCATGTTAACGCTAGAAAACATTTCTCCATAGCGCCACTAGCGGTCAAAAACTCCACGGGTATTCAAGGTGAAACTGTCAAATATGGCATTGGGCTTCAACACAGAGTGCAAGCTGTCACTATCAAAATTTAATATTACTGTCCCTTCTTTTTCCTCTTCCTCCTTTAAACGTTTAAAATGAAACACAAAAAAACAAAAAACAATTTCAAGGTTTTCTAGATTTCTAGACACACACCATAGTGAGATTACATACCGCCAAGACAAATATAACAGGTCCCACAAAGGCCCAGATGGTGTCAGTCTTCACATTGAGCCAGCAGTGATCATCTGCCTTGTACTCATCCACTGATACCGCCAATGTAACACCAACTATTAGAACAGGTAGTCCTGAAAAACAATTGGATAAGAAGACAATAAACTGTGATAGTGTTGTGACAACATAGGAATCAGTATGTTTAAAATACATATTTATGGAACAGGCTAGTTGGTCTGTCCTGTTCTCTTAGTCTATTTAGTCTGAAGGAAACATTCAGCACATCTGCTTGGGAGAGCTGAGAGGACCCGTAATATCGTGTGTTTGTGGTGATTATACAAACACTGTTCTCGACGACATAACACACACTTGCAGATGGATTTGGGAACATGAACAGTGGCAGCTGCAGGATGTTTTAGAAAAAAAAAACTGGGTTAAGGTTGTAGTACAGCACAACATGACATCACATCACATCCACCACATAATGTTTAACCCAGTGAGACCTGACCAACTTTACTGTCTTTCAGAGGTTGCGGGTTCAGTTTTAGAGCTAGAGTGAAGGTACAGATATCATATGAAACTAGAAAAACTAAGGAATCCATGGTAACAACCATGTCATGCTAGCTTGTCAGGAAGGAAGCTAAATAATGCTCCAAAGTTAGGCAACATTTTGGCTAGGAAAAACTGGCATGGCCATTTTCAAAGGGGTCCCTTGACCTCTGACCTTAAGAAATGTGAATGAAAATGGGTTCTATTGGTACCCACGAGTCTTCACTTTATATACATGCCCACTTTATGATACTTACATGCAGTTTTGGGGCAAAAACCATGCATTTTTTTGCAATAAATTGGGTATGACTTGAAAGCTGAGACTCTTGTGGATCCAATGAGCTAGTCCCCATAGTAGCCATTTCATTGTAGTGAGACCATTTTTTGAAACTTGACCTCACTGTATAAAATGACCTGTTGTGACTTCTAGGATAATCAAAGAGGATGTTTTGGGGTATATTGATAATAAGAGGATTTCTGAGCAGTTTGCAGAACAGACGTGCTCGCCATTCAAATTCAATTCCATTCAATTAATTCTCCAAATGTCAAAAGTTTTTGATACCAAATCACAGCATGGGTTTTTCTATGGTGTTCGTCAAGGTCTTGGTGTCTTAATGTGGTATTTTGGAGGGATTATTGATAATTTTTTATCAATTCTTGAGTGGTAAAAAAATTGTTAAATTTAACAATAAATCTATGTAACAAATGGTATCAATCCAAAAATTGCTGCACCAACTTATGAGACATAATAGAGCATTGGAATGGCCATCATATACTTCTATCACCATGTTCTAAGCCATTGTAGACTCTCACAATTTATTTTAATTAATTAATTAATAATTCATGTTTATTTCTGATTTATGACTAGAACAAGTTGAAACACAGTGCTGAGCTGCATCTCAAATTGATTTTCAGGTTCCCATGAGCTTTCAGATGATGTACACCACTTCTATGTGACATATACTGCTGCACAGTCTCTATATAAAGCATGGATTATGTATTAATAATATGGCCAGGATGTTATGAGGCCCTGAAACGGACAACATGTTGTAAGTATCAGACATGTCAAAAATATAACTGAATACATCAATAAATAATATTGTTACTCAGGTAAATAAATAGTGCACAACCTGTGTTTTGGTATTCATTATTAATATAATACCTGTCTATTAGTTTAGGTCTGAAAAAAAAGTCAAAATTTGACATTTCACATTTTTTGTGTCTTCTTATTATTTCACTTCCCAAAAGGAATGAATCAATAGAAGTGCTATTGAACCACTGCAGCCCGGTGAAGCTGGCTGCCTGTGTCCTCCTCACCCTGTGTGTCCCCACATGAACTCTCTCTGTCATCTGTCTGAGAGAGAGAGAGAGAGAGAGAGAAGGCAGCAACCTGCCCCGTTCCTCCAGCAGCATAACCAGGCAAAAGTAAATTCCAGCCTCACAAGTCAGGTCATCTATGGCTAAATACACACAAGGGAGATTATTGCTATTCCTCCAAACTAACTGCGCTGTAGCACTTTAGACACATGTGGTTGTTTTTTTGTTCTACATTCTATTAAACGTTTTCTCCTGTGCTTATTGTTGTTTTTTAATCCTGATTTGACAATACAAAACTATATCGCAAAGATTAGAACTTGTTGATATGTTTTCATCTAAATTATGCACAAACAGTGAGAGAAGCAAAGTTAGTAAGTGATCTGATGTTTGAACATCCATCAGTCCATCCATTATCTGTATCCGCTTATCCCATTCGGGGTCGCTGGGTGGGCTGGAGCCGATCTCAGCTGATGTTTGAACAATCAAGCAAATATATGCATATTTGTTTTTAAGTGTAAATTGTGACAGCCACATTTCGCCGACGGTTTGGTTTGTACGTCACTGAACAGTTCCGTTAAACGCTTCGGTTTTGCTTCCCCAGTGAACAGATTTTCAGGAGTTTTTTTGAAAGTTACCCATTATGGATTTCTGCCGAGAGAGAGATCCAAAGGGTGGGGACTGACACATTGATTCACTGCATAAAGACACAGTCAGTGCAACAACAACTGCACCAAATTTAGCTGCAGTGTGATTTAGCTGTCTATATAACATGCCTCTTAAATAGGTTTATAGATTAAGAAATTTAAAATTAAAGCAAATTTGGTCAATAAATGTGTGAAATAAAATCAGAGACATTACATAAAAATATAATTATCTTGAGATATATTAAGATCATGGTTCTCTTCATCTGTATCGCATTATCGATCTTTTAATTTAATTTTATTCACCCTTATTTATCCAGGGAAGTTTTTAAAGAGAAGAAGCCTCTCTTTTTCAGGATCACATTCACACAGTTACACATATTCACACCTGGAAGCTGTCCAGTGCAACCACAGTCGGATCTGCTGGAGGAGCTCCACTGGAGCAGCTCCAGTGGAGCAGTTGGGGCTAAGGGCCTTGCTCAAGGGCATCTCAGTGGTGGTAATGAGGGAGGGGCAAGTGCTGCTTTTCACTTTCTCCGCCCAAATTTCCAGGGGGATTGAACTGACGACCTTCCGGTCACAAGCTCGCTTCTCTAATAAACTTTAGGGCGCCACTGCCCTCAATCTCATCATCCATAGGGAATAAACTTAATAAACTTAATTTGGTATTCTGGGAAAATCACCAGGGATAGGGACTGTTGTGATGATGTCATGATGCAGGATCATAGTGAGCAGGATCCTGACTATGTAAATCACAATCAGTTAGCTGATACATCGTGGTAATGACTTTGAATATTGAATTCATGCAGTCCCTCTCCATCCAAATCAGGTCATAAATCAAACTCCAACTTGACAAGTCACTGAAGGGAGATGAGAGTTTACCCCAGCCAATGATGTAGTAGAGCTTCATCCTGCGGTCCTCGCTGATGTTGACGGACACGACTTTGCTCCAGAGCAGCAGGCCCTCCACCAGCATCCAGGAGAAGGAGGCCATGAAGAAGAGGTGGAGTAGTGCAGTCACCACGAAGCACGCTGCCTATACAGGATTGAAAAATATACAAAGATGGTCTGTGGGCTACAACTAAACAGCAACATCCCTGGGATGGAAGTGGTTTTATTATTATTTGAAACGGTATTTCATCAGTAGTGGAGCAAAAATGTTCAATTTTGTCCTGAGAAATCAGTGTCCAACACGTACCACTACGTATCTACAGGTTATCAGTAGATTTCATGACAATCTTGATATTTAGACTGAATTGAAAAAAAAAGAATCAAAGATGTGGGTGGCAATTTAAAGGTGCATTGTGTAGGAGTTGGTGGCATCTTGTTGTGAGGTTACAGATTGCAACAAACTGAAACTTCTCGTGTGCTTGTGCAGGAGAACTACGGTGGCCGACGCAAAAACTTGAAAACGAGAATGGCCCTATCCAGAGCCAGTGATTGGTTTGTCCATTCTGGGCTACTGTAGAGACAATGAGAGGACCCGTTCCGTATGTAGATATAAACGGTTCATTCTAAGGTAACAAAAACACAACAATTCTTATTTTCTTACTTTTCTTTGTGTTTTTTTGTCGTTGTATCTTTTACAAAAGCCTGTATGAGAAAATTCTAAAGTTATACAGTACTACTCAAGTACTAAACACGGCAGTGTTTTGCATAAATTTGTACATCAGTGTGTTGTTGCTGCTTTGAAAGAGTAATTCAAATGCTGCATGTGTGTATCATTTTGTTGCAAAAATGCCATTTTGAAAAAAAAGATTGTTTGGTTCTGATTGCAGAGTTTCTTTTTGACATAAAAGTGAGATGTTTATCTCCAAGTGTTGTGTCTTATTTGGATTGTGTGTAGAGTTTTGAAACAATGAGACAAAGTGTGAAAGCAAATTGCAAAAAAAAAATTGTGACTGAAATCCGTACAAGTACAGTACATCAAGATTGTACAGTACCTGAGTAAATGTACTTAGTTACATTACGATGGTCTTTAAAGCATTTTTTGCTGAAAACAGATGCCTACTGAAGCTGAAAACAAGAAGTGTGGGTGAGTATTGCATAATAACTAGGGCTGTCAACGTTAACGTGATAACGCGTTAAAGCAAATACGTTTTAACGCCACTGATTTCTTTAACGCATTAACGCAACTTGCATTATTGATCTTGCGGAGGTTGTAGTGGACTCAGTTTTAAAGCTAGAGGCATCATATGAAACTAGAAAAATCTAAGGAATCCGTTGGTACCAACCATGTCATACTAGCTTGGCAGCAAAAAGGCTAAATGATGCTCCAAACTTACGCACAATTATGGCGAGGAAAAATTGTCATGGCCATTTTCAAAGGGGTCCCTTGACCTCTGACCTCAAGAAATGGGAATGAAAATGGGTTCTATGGGTACCCACAAGTCTTCTGTCTGCCTGTTGGGCTTTGTGTATAACTTTTTATGCTAAATGCAGTACCTGAGAGGGTTTCTGGGCAATATTTGTCATTGTTGACATTTTGAACAGATAGAAAATGTGTGATTCATTTATAATTAATCGCAATTAAATATTTTTAATCACCTCCAGTTATGTCTTGTGTCTGCATTGTGCTTTGTTTTATACTGTGGCTGAGAGATTTGATTGTCTACGATTGTCTTATTTTGTAATGAATGTAGAAAGAACCCTTTTGTGATTATTTTGTGAATATTCCACTGACTGTAACACACTTCAAATGTACAGATATGTCATACGTTGAGTCTCACCTCATTAGCAGATGCCCAGTCGCTGCACATCAACAGCAGCTCAGCGATGCCCAGAGCAACAATCAGGTTCTTATGGACGGTGGTACGGTCTGATTTAGGGACACTGCGCAGGTACACACACACACACACACAAACACACACACACATGCATGCAAACACACAGCATACAATATTTGAGTGGAGACCTCACAGTAGTTTTGAGTATTTTTCAAAAACGGTTTGCTGTGTTTTTCTTTTTTTTCTTCTTTCCATTTATCAATGTGAATCTGGGAGGGTTTTATGAAATGCTTTTCACCCTCTGTGCTTTACAGAGTGCACTCTGTGATGTTTCTGACTCACCCCACAGCGATGAAGAGGATGAAGGTGAAGAGGAGGCCACACAGAGACACTCCACAGCCGATGAACGTCAGCACCTGCAGAGCTTTTTCGTTCTCCGGGCTCCTCTGACACACACACACACACACACACACACACACACACACGCACACACACACACACACATAGAGCATGAGCTGTAAATAGCAGGATATACAGTAGAGGAAAGCCTACATAAAATACATACACAGTGATAATTAGAGAGAGTATAATAATGTTACCTGGACTTCATAAACCTGCAGCAGCAATGCAAAATTGGTGGTGTGGTTGCAGTAGCACACAGTGTATCCATATTGTTTGGACACTACATCACAGCCTTTGGTATTCCACCACCCACCAGCCTCCGGACTAGTTAGACACAACAGCACATACTTACATATCTACATACACACAGAGATGCCAAGAATGAAAATATGCTCCTATCTAAAGCTTATGCAGCATTTGTCACATTTCTTTTGGCGAAACACGTAAGATAACTATGATAATACAGAGGAACATGAGACCTCCAAATTGGCCACGCTTTTTCAAAAACATTCATTGGTACTTACGTGAGATCAAAATCCCAGAAGGCGCACACTGGATCATACACAGTACCAGTGGGATTCTGTAATACGTATAGAATACATAATGAATATGATATTTAAATAAGAAAAAAAATGGTGGAGATTTGAGAGATTTTTGCTAACCTGTACTCGGTGCTGGAGCTGGAAGCGAACTGCTGTGCTAACCGGCTGGTCGTCTCCCAGCACTGTGGTGGATATGACAGAGGAGCCCAGGACGGTGCCCAAATACCTGATTATGAAACAAATTCAGACATTATAGCAATGGTGGAGAGGAGGTCGTGTTGCTCGGGCTCTGGCTCTATCTATTTGTCGTGGGGAGGAGGTTGTGTTGCTTGGGCTCTATCTATCTGGCGTGGAGAGGAGGTTGTGTTGCTCTGGCTCTATCTATCTGGCATGGAGAGGAGGTCGTGTTGCTCTGGCTTTACCTATCTGGCGTGGAGAGGAGGTTGTGTTACTAAGGCTCTATCTGGTTGGCATGGAGAGGAGGTCGTGTTGCTCTGGCTCTATCTGGTTGGCGTGGACAGGAGGTCGTGTTGCTCTGGCTCTATCTGTTTGGTGACGCCTGGAAGCTGCTTGACATTTGTGTGACAAATTTGTGATTTGTGATTTTGGGATATACAAATAAAATTGACTTGACTTGACACAAAAAGCAAGGTACGACCCTAAATGGAAGAACATGAAAAAAAAAAATTCTTAGAAAACACATTTGTGTGTTTAATTAGATGCAGGTTCCCTAACATCCTCATAAAAACAGTCCATAGATTTGTTTAAATTCCATGTACGTGTTCTTTTCCCACTGTAATACTAACATGAAAAAAAGCTGCGAATAAGCTAATTTTTTTTTCCAGTAAAGAAAAAGCTAAGGGAACCTGAATTTAAAATAAATAATATGTAATATTTGAAATTGGTTCCCAAAATTATCCCTGTACACACGCTGCACTGCTACGCTTCTAGCTATAACGTTAACGGTACTGTTAACTTTGCTGTCAGTCCGTCACACACACGCTCCCTCTCGGTCTCTGTCTGTCTCTCTCTCTCGACCGCACACCAACACTCACTAACGTTAAGCACACAACCTAGTTCTTCCTTAAAGGAGTTCACTACTTGTATAACACATTTTAGTTTAAAAACATCTTAAAGATACATTATTCCCTGATACTTAGGCCGGGGAGTCAATTTATGTCGCCGGGCTTGCAATACACTGGCGTAAACCCTGACCAAACTTTCTATTCATGCAGCTATAACAGCATGTGTCATCTTAGGAATTCACCTCATCAAATAGAAATTGTCAAATAGAAATGATGGAAAAGCATCATAAACCACCAAACATAATTCAGTGATTTAACATACAGACATATTGACTGAAAAAAGGGAACTTGGCTGATTAAGTTTCCACACTTTTTAAGTGAACTGAACTCAGGGTGATGAATCAGCATCATTTTATGATGTCTGGATGTTTGCAAGTATGCTAATCGTCCATACTTATTCATCATTGACCATGATTATTGACTTGACTTTACATCTATGAATGCTTTAAAATTGTGAATTTGGCTGCTGAACTTATTAAACAAAATTCCTGAGGGTTGAGGAGTGATGACCCCGACCCCTGCGGTGGGTAATGTCACAGAAGGCCGACTCATAAAATGCACCGGCTTCATATACGATACCAAATCTCACTCTAAACTAAATTGAAAACTTGGCAGCCCTGACTGTGGACCGTTGTCTGAGCAGACATACTGACATGTCGAACACAGGTCGAACTAATACAATGAATTATAGCTGCATGACATTTATGGTAGCTCATTAGCATGACTTAGTGGCACAGCTAAATGGAAAGGAGCCATCGTTAAAGGGGACATATCATGAAAAACTCACATTTTCAGTGCTTGTGCAGATACATTTGGGTATCTGGAGTGCCTACTAACCCACAAACTGTGAATTAAGACAACCCAGTGTGGGCTGCCTAGATCAGAAAACATGGGATTCAACAAGCCGTTCAGATTTGGCCCCCCCTTCCTATGTCACATGCAGGCTCATTAGAATATATAACCCATGGCTTGAGAACTACCTTTGCAAAGGTGCACCATATTTTTTTCGCAGGCCAATCAGAGCAGACTGAGTTTTATCGGGAGGGAGGCTTTAAGAGACAGGCGCTAAAACGGAGCATTTCAGACAGAGAGTAAATACAGGTATATTCAGACAGAGTGTTTTTTGGACATTAAAACATGTAAACATGTTCAAGTAGAAACCCAAAATAGACTACATGTATGAACCCGGAAATGAGCATATGTCCCCTTTAAGCATATCTGTGCTTTATCTGTGATGACAAATAGGTAAGAAGGTGGATTAAACACTTTGAAAGTCATTGTAGTCCTGTTAGTGGAGCGGATAACATAAATTTTTCAGTCAAATCGTGCAAATAGTGATACATTCACCAAATTTGGCATGATGATTGCCAAGGGGTCACTAAGCAAATATAAACGATTGGCCACTTGAAAATCCAAGATGGCCACCAAATTAAACTGCCGATAATGGTTTCTCTCATAGAAATTCATCTACTTGGTCAATTTGAGTGATCTTGGTGTCAAATTATATGTTTTCTAGCATGCTGGATCTAATTTTGATAGCTTTAACAATTGTTAACTGCAATATGACGGCCAGGGAATCAAGCATCAAGACTGAGCCGTTTCATTTTCCCGCTGAGAAAGTGTGTGAAGCTGAAATATCTTGCACGGTCATTGCGACACAAGGAGACAAAGCCATCAGCACCAATAGGAAGTCCCTGGATGCTGTGACCCCATGCTCTCATGAGGAAGCAGACACTAAACAGACACAAAATGGCCGCCATATTGCAGTTAAAAATTGTTAAAGCTATCAAAATTAGATCCAGCATGCTAGAAAACATATAATTTGACACTAGGATTACTCAAATCGACCAAGTAGATGAATTTCTGAGAGAAACCATTATCAGCAGGTCAATTTGGCGGCCATCGTGAAAAATGGCAGCCATCTTGGATTTTCAAGTGGCCAATCGCTTATCTTTGCTTAGTGTCCCCTCTGGAATCACCATGCCAAATTTGGTGCTTGTATCACTATATACATGATTTTTCCACTCTCCGCTCCACTATGTAACATGTAGTGTCTGATTCTAGACAACGACAAAAATGTGGGGACAAAAGTGTAGGCGTACTCATTGTTTTGGTGGAAAAAACACTTTTCAGCATGAAAATATTTCTTATTCAGTAGCCCACAAGCTGTACCGCAATATCTGGCGTACAAAAAAAACATGCTATACTATGATGTGTGTGAATGTACAGTAGAAAATGTCATGAAAGGAAAACAAAAAAGCATTAATATCCAGCTCCACTTGAGCTTGTATATTACCTCTGACTGCCATCCGTGACGGTAGGAACCATGGTGATGTTCTCCTCAGGATTGAAAAGAGGCCGCAGAGAGCCGTACCACGTGTTGACCAACGTGAGCTTAAGGAAGCCTGCACATTCAACACAACAGCAAGATGAGGCTTTTCTTCAGCTTGCAACAGACTGCCAAATAAAACTACTAAGAGAGATGTAGTTCATTTAGGATCACTTATTGTTCAAGATGAAATGGTTGTTTCAAAACCCAACAATGAGCCTCCATCTGCACTTCACTGCAAGACCTTGGGAGCGTAAGTGAATGCATGCTACACATTCACAAGTTTGTCGATCATTTGCAAGACTTGGGTTAATAAAATGCATCTTCTTTCTTTGCAAACACTCATCGATGTGATAAGTGTGAATAAGTGACTGCTTTCAGTGCGGAGGAAGATGATTGGTTCCTGTGGCATTTTACCTACCGTTGTTATGGAGATCCTGTATCTTCTGATGGGGGACTGAAATACAGTCGAGGTTGGTGTGTTTCTCTGTCTCAGGCCCACAGAAGCTCGATCCTCTGGATCCTTCCTGCAGCCTCTGCTGCTGCACCTCCACTTCTGGAAAAGACAGGACAACAAAGAGCAAAGTTCAATTACCTGCATAAAGAGTCTTAACAAAGAGTATACTGTCTTAAGTCACGCCATTAAGAAATTTCCTTAGATAAATAATGTTTCATCAGTCCAGTTACATTTTGATGGTGTAAGAAATTATGAATTGTATATCCTAAAAAATTGAAAAAAATAAATAAATGAAAAAAATGTAGTTTTGGGTCAGATCAGATTTATTAGTTTACAATATGTTTTCTCATGTTATATTTAACACCACTTTCCCTGCTTATTACCATACATTTTTAATAATCACACTAACAGTAATGGTTTTAATTTCAATCACGTTTGATTAACCTGAGCTGGAACAGTGTTACCATGGCAACTTTAGCATATTTCTACTGGGTTTTAAGAAGTCAGTCACTTTAATTCGTCTCAGGAATCTACTTGATGTTTTTCTTACTATGTCCTTTAGTAACAATGACCGGTAAGGAGGTATTGTAAATTGGACACCTTAAAAGAAAAATTGAGGTTTTGGAAGTTCCATTAACAAATCTTCACAGCTCTCCACCTCCCACCGGAGCTCCCACTGCAGGTCGAAGGCGGCAGCCGGATCTGGGTCTGTCTGCATTGGGCTGGCCGCTGCCGGAGGCCTCGCTGGATTCTGAGCTGAAAGATTTTCTGGTGAACCTGCATGATTTTGTCTGATTTTGCGAGGAATCTGACTTGGTTGACAAACCGATGACAAGCATTAAGAACAAGTCAAAAGTGAGGATGGCTCACATACCCCCGCTCACTGCTTGACCCCTACTAAAATAGGGCCAAAGGTTTTGCCCTTTTGGAACTAATGGAACTAAGATGCCCAACATTTTTTCAATTTTGGCCAAAAACTGTGATTTTTTCGATTTCAATTTTGGGCTCCCTGGACTTCTAACCCCCAAAAGGCAAAACTAGACCACACTGTAAAACATCATACCAAATTTGAAGTTCCTAAGTTAAATAATTTCCGAGTTCTGCTGCGGAACAAAAGTGTGACACGTGAACGGACGGAAGGACGGACACGTGGAGCGCTATATACCCCCGATAACGTTGTCGCGGGGGTTTAATTAACATATAGAAATAGCCAATCTTCTCGCTAGTGGTCTTGTTTACTCATGTAGGTCATATAGAGGCATCAGTATTAAACTTAGACTGTTTCATAACCAGTTAAAAGTTCCTCACAGTAACTGTGTTGTTAATTGATTTCCAATAATACATATATACATATGTTTGCATAAAGCAAGCATATGTTCCCACTCCCATGTTGATAAAAGTATTAAATACTTGACAAATCTCACTTTAAGGTTAATTTTGAACAGATAAAAATGATTAATTTGCGATTAATCACAATTAACTATGGCCAATCCTGTGATCAAGATTAAATATTTTAATCGATTGGCAGCCCTAGTATATATATATATATATATATATATATATAGAGAGAGAGAGAGAGAGAGAGAGAGAGAGATAATTTGAATGGGAGCTGATCATATCATCCACGAAACATCTATTGTTTCCCATTCTCTTACTGTGTGATTACATTGTTACTGTTGGGGAATGGACCATATCTTCTTTTTAAAGGTCAACTGTTCATCTGGCATCTTCAGTGCAGCCAGTTTTCTAGAGGACCTTCTTGATGGACCCAGACCTGGCTCAAATGTGTCATCCCTTTGTATCAAAATTCCTTTGCTATAATTTGTTTCACGTTTTCACATGTCAGTGTGTGCGTGACTCACTGATGTTGGGTCTGTGAATGCTCAGGTGATCGGTCTCCGCCATCAAGCGAGGGCTCAAGCTGGTCACCATCCGGTCAATACTCTTGACCACATCCATGGGGCCGTTCACCACCTAAAACACACACGGAGCACAGGCGTCTCAGCAGCAGCAACGCTCATCCGAGCACGGCCGTCAAAGCCAAAGAGGCAGGCCTACATTTCAAAATGACCATTCAAATGCCGCACAATGAGGAAAATGCTTTCAGCGCCGATAGATTGGCCTATAATGATGGGTACAATCGTGGATGTTGCCATTGTCTGTTTTGTAACCCCTCCTTCTGAATTCAATATGCCCATCTAAGAGCTGAGCCTTAGAGACCGAGCTGGGAGCAGAGCGAGGGAGGTTTGTGGATGAGTACAGCCACAGTTTTTCAGAGTGCTGTTCATCCATTGAGTCTGGGCTGAGGTGGCCTTGGAGCTCTGAGAGGCCTGGGGGGAAGGGAGCCAAGCGCTGAGAGAAACACAACACTTGTCATAAGGCAACCTCATCAAGTTGCACACATCAATAGTGCCGAGGCAGAAGTGACAAAAAAAAAGACTTGGTTGAGAGAACGCGATATACCAACTGTGAACTGGGTGAGAGCACGGTTTCCTTTCTGAATTATGTTCTGATATCAGAAATTCACAATATGAAAATTGTATGATACAGCTTTTTGTGTCAATCAAGACGTATGGAGGATGCTGTAGCATTTGTCAGCTCTGTTCTGCCATTCTTGTGGTAACTTCATCACCGGTGCTGATGATGAGCTGTTAAAATAGTGTATAATCTATAGAAGCACACTGCCCTCTAGTGCTTTAGAGCAGAAATAACATCTATCTATCTATCTGTCTGTCTGTCTGTCTGTCTGTCTGTCTATCTATCTATCTATCTATCTAATAATAATAATTTAAATAACTTCAACTTGGTTATGAATTGTATGATATTTATGAGCACAATTATCCAAACAATGCAGAACATGTACATTTTTCATTCATAGACCATTACTTTCTGAGGTAACAATTGGGTATGGGAGGTAACAAAGGCCAAATACCAAATTAGAATCATAATACTATGGCTAAATAATATCCTCAAACAAAGAGAGAAGGGAGTACCTCAACCTGTAATAAAACCCAATGAAATAATAACTTGCAGAGTAATGTACTAAAATGTCTGATAATGTATAATAATGATAATATAGTACTATGTTCATTTTTTTAGTCCAGTCCAGAGTTCTACATTTTGTGTTTTAGTAATATAAGAATGTTATATACATTGGATTTGAAATGAAAGACTGACTATTAGGTTAAAGTGCAGACTTTGAGCACCATATAGCGATATGCACTCATGGGCAGAAACTCAGGGACATGCAACAACATCCTGGTCTTCACCCCGTCATAATCTCTGTGCGTACAACTGAGTAAAAGTCAAAAACCTTCGACTTTTATGTTTTTCTCAGTCGCCTTGGTTTATTTTTCTATTCATCCTTAACATTTGCAAAACAGTAGCTGTGTTTCCATTCAATTGTCAAGCAAATTTTAAGCCAACTTTTGAAATGTTAGAAAAAAAGAAATGTCAATTGGGTGAGTTTCCATCAACCCTTTTGGAGCAAATAAACTCGGCTACAGCGTAGTTTGGTCAGAAGTTGGCGCTATAGGCTACGCATGGCTGTAATCTGCCAGTAAACAGAGTAGAAGAAGAAGAAGAAGTAACGAACTGGAAACAAAACAAGTCACCTTGGCACATCCAACCATCTACGAGAGAAATATGGAGAGAGGTCTTCAGGGATTTGTTTCAATTGGGCAAGTTTTAATTCATCATGTCAGCTAGTATTGGCCATGTTTCATGTTGTTAGAAGACGAAGACGAGCATTCGCACGTTATGGGAATAACCGAGAAGATGCCAACAGCACAAACAGACGATTTAAATGTTCGCTACGTACAGAATTTGTTCAGCAAAAGGCATTTCCATGATCCATTTAGCGCATCAATTATTTTTTTGACAAAAGCAAAAACCACCTCAAGCGAGCGTATAAACCTTTTTTGTATTTTCCATACAATTTTGCCATTTCCATTAAGCTTTTCTAATGCAATACTTCAAAAAAAAAGCTGAATGGAAACACGGCTAGTACGTGCATTTCTCGAAACAATTAGTACAAACAGCACCCCATTGCTGGATTACCTGCAAAAAGCCCGTAACTTGCTCAAAATCATGAGTTTCCCCTCTCAAAAATAAATATTTAGGTCAACAAACATGTCAGTGCCATCCTTGTGTCATTGGTTACAAACACTGTTAGTCATGTTATCAATATAACAATGTACTCTATCAATATTTTCAGGCTTTGATGTCAATGATGTAAAAGTCAAAAGGCTACACTTTTCCTGTTTGGCATATATCAATTTCCACAGTAGAAAGTTACACATTAACCTACTATATGTGGGAGATTGATTGCAAGAGACTGGACAGGTATCATATTTGCAAATTGCTTATGATGTGCACGAGTGACGAGTTTCAACTCTCATCTGAGAAATGTACCAAAGCAACTGAGAAAAACTATAAGTATTATTGATAACATTCAGCCACTAGATGTTGCATTCACTTCAAAACAAGTTGTTGCCAGTTCCTTGCATAACCTGCATATTTTATAGTTGAGTAGAGCGAGACTCAGTGATGAATCCATCGTAGTAAAGTATTGAAGTCATTTTGCAACATGTAGCTATAAGCCTACATCAGGTGCGTGTGTGCTGTGAGGAACCACTCATGCATCGGGGCTAAAGAAAAAGTGAGACTATGCAGTGTTGCTGTGTATGTGCTACCTCTTTGATGGCCTGCCACTTGAGGGCGTTGTCTTCACTGATGACGCTGTCGGCCACACTGATGAAGTGCTGGCTGAGCTCCAGGATGGTGTCCTGGCTGTGGTTGGTGGCATCGGTGAGTGGCTGTGTGGGGGTGTCGGCGGCCAGAGAGAGCAGCTGGATGAGGGACACCATGTCCGTTGGCTGCAGTCCCTCTTGCTCTGTGTCCTCCAGGGCCTGGACAGAGACGTCCAGCAGGGCAGACGCCTGGGCCAGGCTGCTCAGCCCTGACGGCTGCTGCCCCAGCACTGCCTGGGGGGGTGGAGACAGAGACACTGGGTTCAACAGAGCTATGGGACGTCTATTTTTATTTCAGTTTCATTACGAACATTAGGGAGTGCTCCATCTATATCTTATACGATGGATATAATTTAGCTTATTTGATAACGTTTGTATTTTGAATAATTTGTCAGTACAGTTGGGGAGCCGTTAACTTGAACTGATGGATATGATTATTTTAAAATGTCGTGATCTAAAGTTTTAAAGGGTTTTTTTCTGCTTGGGTGCATAATAAACTCAGGTAATGCTCCTGTAAATGATTATATTTTATATTGAATTATTTGGCCTAACCAAAATATTGGTATCGGCATCATAGAAACCTGTATGAAACACCCATGAAAATACATGTCAGACTTACAACTGAATTATTTATTAATGTAGAATGGTGTAGAACTAAACAAAGGAAAATCAATCAATCAATAAAGAATGAAAATGTACTTTTCCACCCTAAATACACCTTACAGTAAAACACTCTCTGGCTTAATTGAAGACAACTCTATGTTAGGCATGGTTAACAGGCTAAGAAGTCATTTGACAGCAAAAGGTTTTGGAAGGCGGAACGTTTAAAGTAGTAAAATCTTTAAAGGAGCGGGGAAAAGAAAGGGAAGTTATGCTACATGAAGATGTATGGGGTTGTCTACCTGGGTTTTGTTGGAAAGCTTCATCAGATGGTTCATAAAGGCCGTGGGCTGGGAGCTCTGAGAGTCTCTCATCTGCTTCATCTTCAGGTAACGCTCTGTGCCAAAAACAATGTTGACATCAGTGCGGATGATGTAATGGCAGCATGCTCTGCTGCTCAAAGAACTCATCCTTCAGCTGGAAGAGTTCAACTCTGAGCCTGCTGAGGCGTCCAGGATAAAACACTGAACTCTCTGACCTCCCTGTCAACAGGGGGGATATCCCTCAAATATTAGTTACAGCAGGCAAATGTTGTATACTCTTAATCTTATCAGTCACTCGAGTGGTTACCGTCAGTAACTGGTCAACACTGTACCTCCAAAATGAAATGACACATTGAATGCTTCACATCATGTACTGTCTCCCTTTTCAGATGGCCAGTTTACTTTACTGCATGAAGAGGTTTTCATACGCATAGCCTGTAGACCCTTTTTACAGCCGACATCAAAAATATGCATGCTATATTTCAAACATTGTGGACAATTTTAAAAATTGTGTCCATTTCCAAAAAAGCTTCAGAACTAAAGGATTTCAGGTCTATTGCACTTGCCTCCATCCTTTGTAAATGTATGGAGAGAGTTCTAAGCAGAAACATGACATCTCCTGTAGCTGCTTAGATCACCTACAGCTTTCATATAAAAGTCCGAGGGGCACAGATGATGCGACTGTAACCTTGGTTAACAACCTAACAAAGCATCTACAAGTCTCCATTCACTATGCCGGAGTACTTTTCATTGATTTTACCTCCGCAAATACATATTCTTCTGCAGAGACTTGTGCAGGAGCACCACAGGGGACAATCTTATCACCGCTGCCTTTCTTATGTGTACACAAACAAGGTCAAGATCGAGCAGGTTCATTTTAGTTTATTTAAATATGCTGATGACATGGCTCTGGTTGCCCTATACTGCAGACAGGGAATACTGAGAGAGAGTCTATATTGTAATCATGCGTCAACTCTTCAGAACTGGTGCTCAACAAGCTCCTTAGAAATAAATGCGTATCTTCGGATTTGCGTTCGAGTTCAACTTTGGTGAATTTTCAGACGAGTCTCTCGCTTGCATTCGCGCATGTGTGACCGTGCCACGCGGTCACTTGTTAAACCAAAACACCGGCGGGGTCTATGGCTGCAAGCTATTAAATGTGTCAACTCAACACTGAGGACACAATCTAATATCGAGCGCCCATTTAAATTAATTTGCATATATATGCAAGCATTTGTATGCTCGTAATTTCTTGCTGGTGTAATGTTACACACTAGGTTTCTCCACCAAATACATGTCTATATCTGGCCACTAAACATTAGACCACTAGCTAATGTATTCTACCCACTCAGTAATAGCACACAGATCTGGAAAGTCAATTTGTTTAGGTTCCATTTGCGATCTTTGGTGGTTAATGCTCCCTGCATAGCTTGACAAGCCATTGCATTCCACCGTGCTTCTGTTGGCAAACAGCGTGCGCACACTTGTTCGTCATCATTGTTTGCGAACTGTAAAAGGGTCTATTGTGTTACAGCAGTATTATAAATAAGCAACCATGTCACTGAATCCCCTATTACTGTAAGTCAATGTTATTTATTTATTTAACCCTCATCTTACTAACATATTTAACATACAAGGACTATACCGACTGGGGTCAAGAAACAACCATCATAGCAAAATGTCAACTTATTTGTCCTCAAAACATTATTAGTTATGTATTAACGTCATCTGATGAAAAAAAAAAAAAAAAACAGATTATCATTATCTTAGGAAAGTTACAGTTAATTTGCATATTGTGTAAAACGAAAATAGACAAAGACATGAGGAAATCTGTGTATGCTGCATCTGTGTCTGTCTCCTTAAAAATGACTGACAGAGTGCCCCTACCCCCCCTGATAGTATGTGATACTTTAAAGTAGCACCCATGGCAAACATTTTATTTATCTATTCTAGTTGATCTATTAAAACTGTATAGGGGTACCTTTGACCGGGGTTCCCTAGGACCCCAATACATGGGTCGTTTTTTTAAAAAGCACTGATTAAAACAGAAACAGAAAACAATGGAATGAAGTCATTAGGAACAAATTGATTGACAAAGTCATAATCGGAATGATATAGAACAAAGCACCTGTGAGATATGAGAAAAAGTAGCCTATACCTCTGGGTTCTGCGGGGACCGTATTGGTATAGGGTGAGGGTGAGGAAGAGGGGGTATAAACAGGGCTCTAGCTAATATTGAGCATCACAGGTGGTGTATATATACAGTATATATAATTGTGACAGAAACTGGCTAATAAAAGATAGAAATGCCATGTAAACCTCTGAATGCTATATGCACTAACTTTCTGATTATATTTGTGTCTTCAATAATTTGTGTCTTATCTTTGACTGATGTTCAATTCTAGTATCTTTTCAGAATAATTGACATGGGAATATAGATTAGATGTTGTTGTTGTTTTTTTCAAACTGAAAAACATGTTTTCCTGGCTACAGCCCCGGGTAGAAATTTGTGATATAACCTGGTTTCCGATACAAATCTAATGTTCTCACTGCATTGGTAGATTTAAAATTAAAGTGAATGTTTAAAATCTCACTTCTTTGTCTAATCAATCCCATCACTTCATGCAGGCTATACGCCACCATTACCACTCATATTCTGCCATTAACAATAATGATTAGAAGACAACCCCTGAGCTGTTGTTGTGGACAGTGTACAGTATGAGGCTCACCTCTGCTGCTCCTGCAGATGAACGACAGTGGATCAGAGCAGTCCGTCAGGCCGAACAGTGGGAGCTGATCTGACCAGCCCTGCAGCGTCCTGCAGCCCTGAAGCTCCATCTGCTGGTGCACTGCTGCTCACACATTTCATATGATCACACATTCACACACACACACACACAGTGACACACAAACAGACGAGAGACAGCTTGAGTATGTGTAAATGTCTGAATGAGATAAATATAAGATAACTAAGCACTAAAAACTCTTCAAGCATGAAATGTTATTGTAAAAAAAAAAAACCTGATTGCATGGATCTTGTAAGAGGAAAAGAAACTTAGACAGTGGGGGAGTTATTGTTCACCACTGCATGGAGCTCTGTTCTTCCCCCCCAAGCTGCCCCCGCACTGCTGGAGCTGTGGGAATCCCCTCCATCCATCCCTCTCTCCCTGCCTCACTGCCTCACTGCCCTTCCTTCTGTCAGTCAGTCATCTTAATGTGTTTCTAGAGGTGTCCTCATCTCAGACTGTTCGGTCTCACACTGTCTGGTTTAACAGGCCTCTTTAGGGAGGAATTCATCCTACTATACACACATTGTGTTATTAAGATGTCGTGTCGTCAGAGGTCAGAAATGTACCACAAGAGCAGTACAGTACTGCACACCGCAGTCACAGATAGACCCAACTTTTTTTTTACGATGCTTTGTGCAAAAATATACCGAAGTGGAAGATACAGTATGATGAATGACTGATGTATGATGAGGAGATCAACTTTTAGTTTACAGTAAAGCAGGGTGAATGGGGGCACAGTCATATTTTGGTTTCTTTGGTCTTTAAGATTGAGAAAACATTTGCTATTAAGCATTTTGTAGTAATTTGACCACTTAGGAATGAACAAAAGCTCACACAAACTCACAAGAAGTTTGCTTAATGGACAGTTTTGGCAAAGTTACACTCCTCCAGGTTAGAGATTCTGGTGGAATTAGAATTGCTTTCATATACAAGCATGCTGCAAAGATGCATTATGAGCATCAATAAAGACTGGAATTAAAGTAAAAAAGTCTATCAGTTATGATAACGTACTCGCAGAAGAAATTGCTGAGATCTGGAACACGACATTTCTACAACAAAGTCCAATAGAGTGCTACAGGAATGAGTCCTAAAACCCTGGAATGAGTTAACATTTTAAGACTTCCGGTTCCCTCAATGTTGCTGGTTAAATGAGACCAATAAACGTCATCACGTCGACCCGTCCGCCTTTACAGCTTCGTTGTGATTACTCACGTTCATGCAACCGTGGTATAGTTTATTTATAGCCTAACGTTAGCTTTTGTTACTTCTGGCGATTGCATTCCCGCTTCAAAAATCATAGAAGTGGTTGTGGAGATTATCTTGCTGAGCAAAACGTGTAAGTATCATAAACTTATATTTGGCAACCCTAATAGTATCTCCTGCGACCCACCTGTGGGTACCGACCCAGTCTTTGGGAATGACTGTTTTATTACAACCGAACGCTGAACAACGCCGTGATATCAACACAGTGATAGCGACCTGTAACTCAAAGCGGCCACGCCTTAATTATGCATAACTTTAAGCCTAATATAATTTAAACCGGTGAGTTTAAAAAAATTCACCCCCCCCCCCCATACAGTTGTCATGAGCGGGGAAATTATCTATAGAAACCAAAACTGTTTTTTGTACCAGGCTGTAAACATGTCTATGGGGATTGAGCCGCTTTTGGAGCCAGCCTCGAGTGACCATTTGAGGAACTGCATTTCTTGGCACTTCCACGCTGGCCTCATTTTTCAGCCCCGGAGGTTGCCGCTTGGTTCCAATGCAATGCTTTGGCAAGAAAGATGCAGTGCTGGCCAGCAAAAAAGTTTAACCTTGCTCAACTTTCAACACAGTTCCTGAAACATGCCCCAACCAACGAAGCCCCTTGCATTTTTCAAACAAGGGTTTTACTCGGTCTGAACAATCACTTACTGGACGTCCTGCCCCTCACCTACAGAGACAATAGTTATATCCTCCATATTCAGGCAGATGGAGATTGAATATAACAGAGACATTTGGTGGACCCCTTGGAAAGGATCAGTCCTAGTCACCCATGATGAAATGCCGACTCAGCATATACTGTACATAATGTGATCTTACCTGGGCAGAACAGAAGGACCTGCACCTCTTTGACCACTGGGTGGCTACTTAGTTGGTCAAGATTCCAACTGAAAAGCACTTCCTGGGTCATGGGTGTACACGCGTTGAGGGCATGGACATGCCTTGTTTCCAGGGACATATTCCAAACATTCAGGTCAGTGATATTTCCAAAAAAGGGCTCTGTGAAATTCCCTCCGAATGAATCTTGGTCCTGACCCAGAATGAGTATACCATCCCCATAGATATTCCTAGAAGTGTCTGTGCCTGAGCCCGTGTCCTTCCTGTCCCCGTCCACATAGATAGCCCATTGACCGCTGCTCTGGCGCCACGTGACGCAGATGTGATGCCAAGCTCCGTCGTTAGGGAAGGACGCCTTGTACGGCAGGTGCTTCCCGTGGATGATGAGCGCCAGAAGGATGCGTCCCTGCATGTCCACTTGGCCTCGTAGCTGGAACTCATTGGTAAAGACGGGTGCGGCGTAGGAAAAGATGGTGGACACGTCGTTCCACTTTGGGTTCCACTGGACTCGAACACACACGCTGACGGACGACAGGGTGGGAAAGGACATGTTGACACGAGTAAAGCTCTCACGGGATTCCTTTGGGAAGTTTAGAGCTGAGAATTGTGAATCTAAACAAGAGCAGAAGAAGAGTTCATTGATCAAATTGTACGTTTTTTATTTTGTATTTCGTAACTTGCTTTATAAGATTGCAGGTCCACTGATTGCACTCACACTGTTTAGAGAGGGCCACAGGCTTGGAGGCTGCTTTGCTGGGATCCCTGACCCAGATAGGCAAGCGATGTCCAGTCTGCCGAAGTAGCTCCGAGGCTGCCTCCCGGTCCTCTGACTGTTCAAGGGTGGCGAGGGAGCTGAACTGGCCTCTGCAGAATCTGTCGGCCCTGGAGAAGGCCAGTGAGTCATTGACCAGCTGGAAGGCCCAGTGAGAAGTTAGATGGACCAGTCTGGATTGTTCTGGAGAGTCAGACACAGAAACAATCACAACAAGCATGAATGAAATAATAATGAGGCATCAATCAAATACATATTTAATGATTTTTCTTGATGGATCGAGTGGATGGACAAGAGAAGCCAGTAATAGGGATTAATACTGCTGGCCACTAAATGCCCACTAAAAGTGATTAACAGTCTCACCATGTGAATCCCCCACTCTGTCTGGCCCAGCATGTGTTGGCTCACTCTCACAAACCACCTACAGGAGAAAAAAGTCATTTACTTTATTATTTTAACAGTTGCTGTGCAGCATTTGTCTGTAATTCAAAAGTTTGAAAATAGATGGTTAATCGTCATCGTTGTTGTATTAAAATATTCCAAAGTTGATATACTTTCAAATAAAACAATGAAATCTTAATACAAGTTAAAAATGAAACTATTTGCATGGCGCAAATATTATATCATGTAGTATAGAATGGGTATTACCACAAATGAGAAGAGTATGAGTCCAGTATGCAGGGCTCCAGTCATCTCTAAGCCAGCGTAGTCTCCAGCTGAAATAAACCACTGGTCTTATCTAGAAAATAATATTTCCGCTGGATCCAGACGTAATTCAGTGTAGAAAAAGTCACAAAGTGAATACAAGACCTTATTAGTGTGTCGTTCTTCAACAGGTAGTTTTCAAAAATTCTGGAGTTAATGTCCTGATTCATTGTTGCACTCTCCCCATTTTCTCCTAAAGCAGCGGACAGTTTCTTTGAGTAATCTGGGAAAAAACTCCATGTGTGGTATGATCAAACCCAAATCTGGTCCAGACTCCTCATCCAGTACCTCTGCTTCGATATCCAGCATATCCAACAGAGTTCTTGGTCTCCTGACTGGGAGAGAGCCAGCGATCCCAGTGCGTCTGTCCAAGAGTCCCAGTCTGTCTCCTGCCTCCCTTCAGACCCTCAACCCCTCCCTCCCTCTTTAGTACCCTGAAGCCATCTGCCTTTGTCATGCAAATGCAGTAATTTTTTAAAAGAACCCTACTTACGCAAGCAGTGTCAAGCGTTTGGCACAGAGAGTTTATCAAGAGCAGCGGGGCGGCAGACATTTTTACCACACAGCCCTTCTTTATGCCTTCTATATGACTCTCTAAAGTTAATTAGAACATCTGTTTTATTGTTGCACTTCACAGTCAATAAAAGATTAGTTCTACTCATGTAACCAGTGTATAGTAAATCGTAAAGTTTGTCGGTTTTGGATGGCTTTCATCCGGTGTTTTTGTCCATCATAATTGAAAAGCTTTTGTATGCATTTTGACATCAAATGCATCTGCGTCCACAATACACCTGTCACATGCTTTTCACGGGCATTTGCGGATCAACAGATTGATGACTAAGTAATTGTATAGGTTACAGATTTAAACACTGGATCCCAAATCTACATTTGGGCAAAAGAGAAAGAAGTTAAGGTGGGACAAGCACGTTGCAAACACCAGCCTGACTGAAACACAGGGAGGTCACCTTTCCATCACTAACATACATATCATGACTCTTCAATTTAGACACAGCATGAGTTATTTGGTTATTTTTCTGGTTTGGTTATCATTTCTATCAGTTATTATATTTTTATTAGCCTATATTTTAAGTGGAGGTACATTTAAATTTAGCACACTTTGAGGAATGTTAACAATGAGAGAAGGACCACTTCATTTATCACATCACTTACTGTTTAACAACCTGGTCAAAGGACAGTACCACTACTCTTAAACCACTACAGTCTTTGTATAAACGGACACTCAAAATACATGTTAAGAAATCGGTACATTCTCATTATTATCCAATATTTTAAAAAATACAACGTGTTGAGTTGGGAAAACATGATTAAACATGCAAATGCTTGTTTGCTTGTCTGCTACCCCAACCTTTGCTTGATATTGTTCTCCTCCCACCACCAGCTTCATGCATCCCTGAACACGCACATTCTATTTTTTAATAACTGTAATGTGTAGAAAGATGGCATCAAGTATAGCAAATTATATATTTAAATGGTGTAAGTGCCACAGAGTAATTTGTCATATGAATTGTCAATCATAACAATTTGTTTTGTTTTAAATTAGACGAAAATTACAACTAAAGTCCTTAACGACAGTTGAACAGTTTACAAGCACCGTGTGTGTTTAGGAAGTAAAGATGTGCACGCACACCGTTATGTCAGCAGAGTCACAGAAGTCGCAGCTTGTTTGAACTGCTCACCGTGTTGTTGGACTAAAACTGAACATCATGAAACATCACGACTTATTTTGTAATTTTACTTAGGAGATTTTTGCAAGAAACGACTGCATGCCAAAAACCCACAGCACTCAATATCAGACAGTCAGCTGCAGCAGAAGATTTTGCAAGCAGAAACAGTTTTGAAACATCAGGGTTCCCTCCAAACCCTCAGGTCTGTACAGAGCGCACTGACACTGAAACCATTTTTTCATCGCAGTTTGAAGAACAACTTTCCAACTATGGCGTGTTTTAACTCGATGTGCTTTAAGTCGTAAAGTGGAAACAACATGGACGCTACAAAGATGTGCTGTATTTTATTGATTAAAAAACACGTTAGCTATTTTTGAGTTGTTGTTCTAATTTGAGGGGGCATTCCCGTGAATTCTCCCAGAGATAGTTTCAAGATTGAGAAAGTTTGTGACCCAACAGCCATGTTGAGATCAGTTGAGGAAATACCAAGCACCGCCCACCAGCCAGAGAAAACTTTCTCATTTTGCAGATAAACAGTACACTACACGATATTTCTGAAAACATTTTACACGAGAAATAGGCATTATAGTGACAGAATATTAGTTAATATTTGATCAGCGCTGCCTTTAGTTTGACCGTTTGATCAGAGTTCATGAGTGATTGACAGCTGCCTCCGCTCAATGAACAGCCAATAGGAATGCTCTCTGTCTGAAATGACCAGTTATTGGCCAAAGTCTCCCAACGCGCAGATTTTTTGACGCCTGACAACAGAGCCATGAGGAGGTGCAAAAGTCTAGTTTTCTCCCAGAACACGTGAATTACAATATGCTGAAAGGTTATTATGACATTTTTTCCCAATGATGCCAAAAACATTCTGCCTACCATCACTTTAACATGAACATCTTCCCTAGTGTGGCTTTACACACCTGTCTAGACAGACTCACACACAGAGACTGCTGTAGCCTACCAGCCACTTGAGAGTAAGACTGCTGGAGTAAAGCCTTAACATCCCTAATGCCCAGAATCCAGTGATCCAGACAAAGACTGATTGAGACAAAGCCAGCCATTGGTATTCCACCCAGGTATCTACTCTCAGTGTGAAACACTGGACAAGAGCCCATATCAACAAAGGCTCCTCCAGAGTGAGACTACTGGACTTCGCTCTCCCTCGTGTCCCCCTCTCCGGTCGCCTGTTCATCTAACCGAACGACAACTTTCTCCTTCAGTCACACCGGAGTGAGCTCCTTGTCAGCAAACAGATACATTGGTCAGACCCTGTTATACATTTTAAAGAGTGTCCACTTTAAGAGAATGTTACTCCGAATAATCAGCCAACTCAACTTGACTGCAAACAAGAGAGCACGAAACCAGATGCCACACTGCTGTGTCATCACCAAGTAAAAACAATTAAAGGTTAATATAACTTATAACCACCACATTAAAAGCTGCCACCGGGTCTTTACACAGTGACAGGACAACATCTAGTTGTAAAAGGTCCATGAGGAAATTGACTGAGGCCTCACTGCTCCAAAGAAACCTCTGCACTAATGCCACAGACAAATTCCTGTTGCTATGACTTGACAAATAAAGTTATTCCCAAAGACGGCGTGAAGCACGCTGAAGTGATAGTTAAAGGGGAACAACGTCTATTTTTAAAACATTGATATTATTCTGTAGGCTATATAACATGATGGAAAAAAAATACGGCAACTTGCTCATGGAAGCACATACTGCAAGGGTGAGCCGAGAAACCATAAGGTGGCAGCGTCATTATGGTAAACAGCAACTGCACTCATAGAACTTTAACAACATTTGCAATATAAATAAACATGCTGCCACTTTCCAAATCTGTTTTATATTAACAATAAACACTTATAAGACAGGGAAATTGGGTCCATGACAGGATTTGGGCAGCGGCTAGCTTGTAGCAGCTTGTAGTTTCCACGGTGAGGAACAGCGCACCATTAAGGTATCTCGGACGATTCCCATCCGCACTTTACTTGGTCAACAAGTCTAGTACTGCATTTATGGAATTAGCTATAGCTAAATTTATTTTATTCTCTAACTAGCGAGTTACCAATATGCTGTGCCTGTTGCTAGCATGGACGCTAGCCATGAGATGACCGTCACAACATGCGCTGAAATCCTGTCATGGATTACTCTGCTCCAGTGGATATCTCTTTTCAGAGAGATGGTGATGTCAAAAGGGGCCTCAGACCCTCTTCATTTGTTGAGATATTCTAGCTGTTTTTATCTGTTGTTGATTAAGTTTCGCCATGGACATTTATGGCTGCACGGGGATGCTAATTCTTCCGTCTAGAAAAACCCCCAAATCTGAATGATTTATCACAAGTCAAGGACAAAAAGGAGGAAAACATCTTGATTGAAAGCAGCGCTGATGTCCCATGTTTGCGGCTGATTGACTTTGGCCTCAGCTACTTTACAAAGAAGACCTCAACATACAAGATCTTCTATGGTACCTAAGCCCCCGTTCCACCGGAATTGTACCAGTGCTGGACCTATACAGGGCTGGTTCCACTACAGTGTAGCAACTGGGAGTCGTCCTGTACGACATGCTGTACAGGCACACACGATTTGAGACAGCAAGGCTCCTGAGAGACAAACTCAACATCAACGAGGAGTTGTCTCAAAATTGCCAGGATGTGTTGCGTCTGTGTCTGGCTGTAGATCCTCAGCAGTGTCCCTCTCTGGAGCCGCTCTGGCTTCACAACTGGCTCACAAAAGACAGCCCTCTGGACCCCCTTGTGCCTTACCACCCAAAACCTCTATAACCACCCACATGGATGTTTTAATGACCTGACAAGGAGTTTATTTCAGTTAGGACCACTTTAGTCAAAGAAAAACTTTATTTCCATTTGCAGTAATATACATATTTGGTGGTATGGCTCTGCTCTTGGACCTCCCTGCCCATCCACACGCATACCTGGATCCACGTGCATACCTGGAAAGCATAAGGCAAGGAGAGCACACCTCCTTGCCCTTCCAAGTGCACACATGGAAAGCCAAAGGCTGGGAGAGCCGCAAAGACAATCCAGAGTACATGTTGTGGTTTTAAACAAAAGATTGAAGCATGTGGACACCAAGTGATTGGCAAGTTTGCAATTTGTTTCCGCCGCCCACAAAGTCAGCTATTGCAAGTTTAACTAAAGGATCTGCCACGTCTGAATAAAGCCGTAAGTAACATTTATTTAATAGACACCCATGTCTGAATGACAGAAAGCCAATACTTTAACGGATAGATTCCCGAAAAGGGCTTAGGAAACTTGTTAAAAAAAGAAAGAAAGAAGGAAAGCGAATTTTCCTTTAACCCCAACACTGGCTGTGGTGTAGCAAACTCCTTGTAAACTTGACAGCTGGTGAAAACAGGGAGGTGCTGGAGTGGGTCAACTAAAATCCAGTGAACTGGGTCATAAAAACAGTGGCAGTCAACAGAAATGCCGAGCAAGAGACGCTAAGGCATTTTCCTGTGCATCCCAGAGCAACACGTACACAGAACACGGTGGAACGGCTCTGACCTACCTAACATTTAATGTTTGGAAGATTTCTGTTGTGAAAATAAAACAAGGCAGAAGCCTAAATGTGCCCAATGTGTCCTGGCGTCTGCTTAAACATGCTTAGATGCATTAATGCCTATACTCTCTTATCATAATGTACAGACATAACAGCAACATATCTGGTGGCTGGAGTGAAAAAAAAGAAAGGTATCATAGTTCTGTGCGTGTGTTTATGCATACAAAGTGTTTCTTTACACTATCAGCCCTGAGCTCAGTGTGCAAACAGTAGTTCAGGGCTCTTTTACTGGCTCCTAGTCAACACTTCACTCTGCACACTTCAGTTCAGTAGATGAGCAACTGACTGAGCATTCAGGAGAGGACCATTCAGGTTTTTTTGGGGGAACGGTTCAGCAAGTCAGTAACGCCACATAAATCTAACATCTTTTAACCCATGTGTTTTGACCACATTGAAGAGTTGCGGTCCTTAACGAGGCTCCTCGGTGATAAATAGTGCTCTGGGTTTTTCATTTGAATAATCTTTCCTGCTTTTTTTTTCCTGAAGTCAACTAACACCTTTGGTCAGAGCTCTATTAATCAACAGGCTTGGCCACAGTGAGCATAAAGCTCACAAAAGAGGCCGGGCTAATTGACCTCCTCCCTTTCGCTCGCTCTTTCCTCCACTGTAACTCCGCTGCCATTGCCACCCAGTGTATTTCCATGACAACCTGGGGATTGTAAGAGCGGTATGGAAACGTCAAACACTCGGTGGGCTCGCATCGTCGCACACAAAAGGCCAGTGACCTACATGTGGAGCGAGGATGAAGGCTTTTCCCAGAAGAACATAGCCCAGCAGCATTAGAGGACGGGACGGAAACACTGTGACTATCCCCCTCCTCCTCCTTTTTTTGTCTCACCCAGCTGCTCGGTTGCAGACCAGACTTGAAATGAAGTTGACTCCTCTAGTATGTAAACCTGCTTCATGGGAAATATACTGCATCCTGATCTCACAGTAACGTGATATGAAAATGGAGCAGCTGTAGAGAGGCAAACTCATTTTTTATTATAAATACTTTGGGGAGAAGAGGGAGTGAGCTTTGCATATGCTTCATGAAGTAGGAATGGTTTAAATGGAGTTGGTAAATTCTCAACAAGCTTGTGTTCTTAACTTACATCATCGCGTAAAGAGTAAATAGCTGACGCTTTCAATCCTCTCCTTTTAGATATCTGAGAGGATACATGTCTGTAAATCTGAGGGGCAGAAAATGGATGTTCCCTTGTAAACAAGCATTCCTGGTTGGTCAGCATTCGGGGGGCCATGTTTGTCTGGCCTAATCTGGCAACAGCAGATAGTCTTTATGGCCGCCCCTCGGCCATCAATCAGGCCCGCTACTGAGGACCTGGTTGACAGCAGCAGGGGTCACACCGTCGCTACGGAGACCGCCTTTGAAAGCAGCCATATAAACGATATAGGGTGCTGGCATGAAACAAAGAGAAGGAGAAAGACAGAGGGGAGAGAGGGACGGGCCGGTCCAGTGTTAATTGTGTCCTCTTTGGACAGAATCAGGCTTCAGCGTGAGTGAAACAATACGGAGCTGAGTCAACCCGTCTCTCTGCAGAAAGAGTTCATGCAGTGCAACACAACAAGGTTCACACCTGGGTTTTGCCTCTATAGGATATGGGACAGCTTTGATTGATTTGCATTTTTGTAGAATTGACCAGAAACTAAGAGTTTTTAGGGTTGAAATGCTGCTCAAATGTGTTATAGCGTTAACGATACAATTCTGAGGCATACGCTGTAGTTTTTTGACTACAAAAGCATGAAAATGTCAGATTTGATTGGGTTCAGCACAAAAATATCAATATCAGTACCAGTGTAATAAATTGGTGATTGATTGAATCTGAAGCAGCCATCACTCAGATGTACATGGCATTTATCGTAATAAGTAATAATAATAATCTGTACTGAATGAAATGTAATCGCATCCATGTAAATATGCTATACGCTCAGAGTCAGTGGCGTAGAAAAAGAGTGAAAGAGATTGCTGATGGCGGGCGGAGGTGGATGGGTTGTCAGGGTTTTAGTTTAAAGGTGGACCCAAACACAGAGAGACCAAGCAGGCAGGTGAATTTAACAAAAAGCGAGCTTTTAATCTCTAAAGCTGAAGTAACAAAACAAAGTTGACAAGAAAACAAAACCAGAGTCCAGACTTGAGGAAACAAACAAAGTAGAAATGAAATACACCAAAAACTAAACTGAGAACAAAAACTAAATTACAAACCAGAAGACACGAGGAACACGGACAGGAGGAACACTAGGAACATGGCAGAACAAGGCAGGAGTGGCGACGAACACACAGACTTAAATACACAAGGAGGGCATGATGATTAGACACAGGTGGAACAAATCGGGCGGGGCAGACAATCAAAAAAGGCGGGAAAACCAACAAAGGTGGGAAGTAATACCAGACAAGACACAGGATGAGTGAATTTCAAAATAAAACAGGAAACACTGGAATGAATGAATATAAATGAAAACCCAAAACCAAGAAACCAAAATCACAAATAACGGAAACTAATACCACTAAAAGGACAAACACAAGATCTTAACAAAAAAGGAAAAGTCCAATGTCCTCTGGCACAGCCAGACCATGGCATGTCCAACAAACCTGTTGCTGCCAGGGATGTGGATAGCAGCCAGTCTATCAGAGGAGTATATATCTATAACATAATGTTATATATATACTGGAAAAACAAAGTTTGGAAACTTGTGTTTGGTCGATTATTTCTCTGTTGTTACAATGCTAATGGTCATTTT
>CAKAKR010005632.1:0-19367 GCA_916700685.1 Adelosebastes latens
TTAGGAAGGTAGGTAGGTAGGTAGGTAGGAAGGAAGGAAGGAAGGAAGGAAGGAAGGAAGGAAGGAAGGAAGGAAGGTAGGTAGGTAGGTAGGTAGGTAGGTAGATAGTTTGATTGATTTTATTGCAGCTGTTGATTATCTATTGTACAGTTAATGACCTATTGTACAAATTGAGGTCTGAAAAGCATATTTTTGGTTTGATTTGTGTAAACCATCATCTTTAATGTGTTATTGGACTGTTTTTGATCTGTTGGTGAGCTGACTGGATCTTTATTAACTCTCCCACCATCCAACTATGCTTTTAAAAGTTTATTATCCTCGTATTTTGCAAAGACATGACTGATTGGGAGCAGGTCCATGTGAGTCCTCAGGACGACCTCTAACTTCTCTGAGGGGCTAGTTTCAGTGCTAAAAGGCTTTTAGGGATCTATTACTCTAAAACAAAACACATGGCTGTCTTAAAGTTAGGACTGACTGTCTCTGCTAACTAGGCGGATTAGGAGCTACTTTTACCCTTAGGATGTTGTGTAAATATGGCCCCAAGCTTAGAATTATAATTATATTCAATTGGAATCACCAATATCTTAAATTATTTCTGCTTCCTTCCCACTTAGGCGCAATGGAAAGAGACCTCTTTGTGAGATGTGTTTGAGGCAAATAAGAAAAGCTGATCTTATTTAGAGATGACTACAATCACAGACTGTTGAGAGATTTCTGAGATGTTTCTCTTCACCAAACCACACTGCAAATCAATGCTACTGTTTGTTTCTCAGGAGCAAGAAGAAAACTCTCAAAATCACACAGTGATTTTTAAATAAATCGTGTCTATGTTTGGGAGAAGTAAATGAAAGGCAGAGGAGATCTTATTTGGGATGTTGTTTCCTTCTGGGAACACATAAATGAGTTGAAATAGTCCACGCTCTCTGGCACAGTTGTTTTATGAAGCAAACGCTGCCACATCTGGTGCTGTGAGCAGGTTAAAACAAACAGAATTTATTGCAAACACTCTTTGACTGATGACAGAAAAGCTCTCAACACCACATGTTTACAGCACGCATGAGTCAATCTGCTTCTTAACAAACACAGTTAGTATTAAATATTCACTCGTGACTCCGCCGTATACTCTTTAACAACATGATGTATCCTATTACTGCGTGCTTGCTGCAACAGCCCAGTTTGCCCACGGGGATAATTAAAGGGGCGTTAAGTGATATGTGTCCTCAGCTTGTAGAAATTACATGGCAGAGCTTTTCCTCCTCTGTGTCTCTGGCACAACATGCACCGCTCACCACTCCTCTCCGTCGGAGCTGTGAAAGCCTGTAACACATAGAAATAGTCACATTTTGAAGAGGTGATATGTCACATTGCAGAGGACTGCAACAGTAGTCCAATTAGGGCTGGGCAATATGGCTGGAATTAAGTATATTATCAAGATTAATAAGAAGACAGAAAGACTAACTTTATTACTGAAGACTGAGAAACGATTCAGACGTTACAAGATGTACAAATTGAATAATAGATTTTCTTCAGTAATGAAAATGTCAGCTTGTTTGCCTCTTCCATCCACCCTTTTCCTTTTGTTGTCTGCTTTACCGATCATGGATAATTATATGCAAATTACATAGAGCTAAATAAAGACTCACTCTTCACAATTGTCAGTGATTGCAATATAAGTAAAAGTGATGGCGCTTAGCAACAGCGTTGATGTTTGTTTTGTTGTTATTGACAAATATAAAAGTATTTTAAAGCAGCAACTTTATAGTTTTGGCTCACCACTCTCATCTGCATTGTTTTTGGCCACAGCAGCTCTAACAACTCACTGTATGCTACCTGTCTAGCACCAAACAGTAGACAGACAAAGTTAGAAATTAGCTAGTGAACATCGTGGAGCATTTAGCTGCTAAAGAGCCAGATTTTTCCTGCAAGAGTTGGTAGAGACCAAAAGCAGACCTATAATGAGAGTGAATATTGTATGTACATTAGATAGATGGCCAAAACATGACTCCAAATGATTGATAATGTTGCTTCGTATCTACTTGGTGTGTAAAGGATAGGGCTGTCAATCGATTAAAATATTTAATAGTGATTAATCGGGAGAGAATTAATCAACATGGGAGTGGGCAAATATGCTTGCTTTATGCAAATTTATGTATATCTTATTATTGGAAATCAATTAACAACACAAAGCAATGACAAATATTGTCCAGAAACCCTCACAGGTACTGCATTTAGCATAAAAAATATGCTCAAATCATAACATGGCAAACTCAAGCTCAACAGGCAACAACAGCTGTCAGTGTGTCAGTGTGCTGACTTGACTATGTCTTGCCCCAAACTGCATGTGATTATCATAAAGTGGGCATGTCTGTAAAGGGGAGACTCGTGGGTACCCATAGAACCCATTTTCATTCACATATCTTGAGTTCAGAGGTCAACGGACCCCTTTGAAAATGGCCATGACAGTTTTTCCTCGCCAAAATTTAGCGTAAGTTTGGAGCATTATTTAGCCTCATTCGCAACAAGCTAGTGTGACATGGTTGGGGTTTCTGTACAATATTTGTCATTGTTTTGTGTTGTTAATTGATTTCCAATAATAAATGAATACATACATTTGCACAAAGCAAGTGTATTTGTCCATTCCCATGTTGAAAAGAGAGTAATCTCCCTTTAAGGTGCATTTTGGACAGATAAAAATACTAACTAACTACTAACTATGGACAACCATGAGATTAATCGCGATTAAATCGATTTACAGCCCTAATATATAATAAATAAGTAAGGAACAACATCCAACAGTCTATGAACCTGTCTAAATCTGCTCTTATTCTTGTCTCCCCAGCACTGAGAAGCCAAGACACCAGAACAATGGAGGCTGAGGGAGATGGTGAGGATGAAGGAGGGAACGTCTCCAGCACGGCGGGGCCCCGGCTAGCTGGCGGCGTCACCGAGAGATCGAACAGCACCTCTAACGGACGTTCCACCCAAATCCTCTACGTGATCACGTCCAGCCCCGGTAAACCGGAGCACAACATGCCAGGTCAGTGGGCTGGACGCGGCGAGACCACCGGCCACAGCGCTAGTATGTTAACACCCATGATACACTGCACCTACTGCACCTCTCTCTACCTCTGCAGGGATGCTGTGGGAGGTTTCTCGGAGCTAGAGCTCCCGTTTTTGCATGACCTGGTTTCTCTGAAAGTATTAAAATCATCTTAGTTTGATGAGAGGCTTCTGGAAGCTTTGGCCCAGAGTGACTTCCTGTGATCACACATTGAAGTAATGCTGCTTGACGCTTGTTTTTTCCTGTCAGTGATTCATAACTGAAGTTACTTTGGGTCTCCCTGCTGATCACAATCAGGCCTCTTGTCAAAGCTGCGCAGGGTGGACTGACGTGTTCTGTGCTTTCCTACTTTCGTCAAATATTACTCTTTCCAAACTCGGAGCGCTCTGTCTCAAAGGGCGATCTAATGTGTTTCTCAACCCGAAGAGAACAGATGTGCATCGAGAATGCATCATCATTTCTTGACAATTTGCTGGCTGAACACTGCTAACAGGTGTGCCAGCGGTGCTCGAATAATCCTTCGCTTGCTAATCCCTTCAGTCTGCTTCAGTTTGTTTTCATTACCGTGATTCGATATCTGATGTCTTGTTGCTGCGTTGCTCCCTCTCTATAGTGTGGACCATTTACGCTCTGGCTGCTCTGCTCATTCTGACAGTCATAGCCATGGTGGCGAAGCTGCTGCTGCACATCACGGTCAAGTAAGTACGAGGATGTTCGAGGTGTGCATGACCAACCAAGCATCAGATGCTAAAGCATTCTGTAATCTGTAGTGTTATGCTTCATTCATGTCATATTGGGAAAAGATGAAAGAACAGGATGACATTCACACATTTGTTGCATTTTTCCACGATTATAGCATCTTAGGAACATACAAAATGAGACAATCTTAGTGAAAATTAATGCATTCTTCAAGTTGCGTTCAGCCAAGCTTCGGCCCAGAGGGACTTCCTATGATCACACATAGAAGTTAGGCTATGTGACGCTTGTTTTTTTTCCTGTCAGTGACTCATAATTGAAGAAGTTACAGCTATACCGGGAAAATTCACAGATTCCCGTCATTGCAGCAACACAGGAAATACAAAAGAATAAAAAAATGAGAAAGAAGACCCAGCTTGTTATGGGAAAGGGAAGCAACATAAAACCAGATGTGTTTGGTAAAATAAACAGACAATTAATACAACAATGAAAGCATGAGGCAGACTAAAAAAGGAAAAAGGGCTGGTGGGTGCTGTTCAAATCAGTATCAGTATGACACCCTTTGTAAATCACTGTCTGTCCATGATTCTCTTTTCTAATTCCTCTGCTTCCCCTCTCTTTCTCTACCTCTTCTCTGTCTCTTTTTATCTCCTCCTCATTTTCCGTCTCAGGTCTCCGAACATCCCAACGGTCAGCGGTTCAGACAGCTGCAGCCAAAGCACGGCGTCCTCCGAGCCTTGGATCATCCTGTACCGACCCTCCACCATCTCCCTCTTCAAGAAGAAGCTAAAGAACCACCACGGCGACCTCAGCCCCCTGGTGGGCAACTAGCGCCACTGCTGCGCCCCACCGTTAACCAAACGCTACCGCCACCCACAACCACTCTGTACAAGGGCCGTCAGATGCCATGCCCTCGGACAATGAAACTATACGAGGCGCTACGCCAACAAGCCAACAACTGAGTGGCTAACGACAACTGACTAAATGCTACTAAGTGGCCCGTGGGCCGAAGTGGCTGGGCCCTCCCATCCTGCTCAGCACCAAAGAGGAGGGGGACAGGCAGGGCTGTCAGTGACCTCAGTGTGGGAGAGGAGAGTGAAGGAGTAGATGGAGGACGATCTGCAGCTCTGACAAAGACACAAGGACGCTTTTAACATGCGGGAAGCGCCTCTGGTTCAGCGAGGCTCTATTTACATCACCCACGGATGTCCCTAACAATCAACATACCTCCAAAAAACCCTTCCAGACTGCAGAATCACCTCAAACATAGCCGGGTGCAGAATAACGGCTAACTTCACTGTTCACTTTAGGAAACAGGGAGGTTTACCTCTTCCTGGTGCTTCAGAGTCACAGCGGCAACCGAATCTTCATCAGCATCAAGGAGAGGATGAAGATACACGTATGGTGTAACACTTAACAGTTTTGTATAACTCTTCTAACTGCCTCATATGGACAATGAACACCTGCAGCCAAAAACCAGAATCCTCCCATCCAAAGAGTTATATATTTATTTGTCTTCTTGATTCCATATGCAAAGTGCTAATGTTTCTTTTTGATGTGTTGTACGTGACAACCAGCTTTCTGAGGAGAAGGAAACAGGACGTGGAAACGTCACACGCAAGTTAGATATCACAGCACTTTGGGGATGAATCACTCGCCATAAAATGAAAAGATCAGAGAGAGAGAGAGCGCGCTCGCCCACTCGGTCCCTCAGCGCTCATGTGGATTTGGGTGGAGAGATAAGTAGCGTTGTTCACTGAAGGGGGGTGGGGGGGATTGGGTGATGCAGTTTGCAGAAAAACTGCCATTTAGGGAGGCTTGGGAAGATCTGAGGGCTTTTTTCCTGCTCGGTTGTGGGAGGGAGTCTTTCCGGTTTGATGGTGTTCAAGTGCCTTAAGGATCTCCTCTTCTCTTGTCTCAGCTGCATCACATCTGTTTCTTTCATGGGTCTCCCTCACAAGAGTCTGCACTTCTTTAAAATCAGCGTGGATTTGAAGAGTTTCATTCCAAAATAGGATTTCCACCACTTAAATGTAAAGTAAAAAAAATGATCTTGTACAGCGATTGAAAGCATTAACTATTTTAAACATAGTACACTCAACTGAACACCTCTCCAGACTAGATATTTTACATTTTTATTACATGATGGACATTAGATGATTTTTTTGTTTGTTTTCCAAAATGAACACACAGCCTTTTGGGATAGAACTCTTCATGTAGTCGAGGCTTTAAAAGAAATCTTTGTTTCTAATTTCTGTGTGTGTAGTCTTGGAAATTTACTGAACATATTGTTCACATTAAGTTGTCTTTTGATTACAGGGGGGGGGTGAATAATGTTGTATATTATGTAATTCAGTGTGGGAATGATGATATTTATGTCCGCTCTTTCATTTTGTGCCTCGGCAAAGCATTTGAGAGACCCGTCAAAGTACTTACTCGTCAACTTAGCTCAAAGGTGGAATGCATTTTCTCTCTCCGTAGACGGCAGTAAATTGCTTAAATTCTACAAGATGCTGCAGACCTGGAAGGTTTTACTTGTCAACTTGATTTCAGGCCAAAAGGTTGAGCGCAAACAATATACCCAGACAGAAATATAACCACTCAATGGCACGATGCACAAGCCGTCAGCTGGTTTATAGCTGTGATGGTTTCTGTGCATTGCTGTGACATTTAAACTACTTGTGAAAGGTCAAAATCTACTAGTTCGCCATTGGCATAGTAATTGGCCTTTCCTGTCTTGGGACTGGATGTTTCTGCAGATGGTCACCGCAAAAAGTCTTCGAATCACTGACAGGATACATAAAGGAGAGGTTCGAAACGTCAATGCACTTAAATTTGCTTCTACTTACAAGATGAAATAGTACTTACTCACTGTTGCATTCAGTGAAAAGATTAAAAAAGTACTTTGTGCAGCAACCTGAGCACTTGAGACAAAAGGTCACATTTTACACATAATGCAGCATCACAGTGACATTCAAGTCAAATAGTTTTCCAAGAATCAGAGCAGGATTTGAGGCGCATAAAACAAGATGGAGAACCTTTCTTTCCCCAATCAGAAGTTTGTAGAAATGTGTGTGTTCTGCCTGTCTGCTCGACTGTAACTCATGTTAATTATTGCAAGACAAGAGCACATGCCCCTGGGTCTGTGATGTTCAGGGCAGACCATGCGTAGAGAGAGGGAGGAAAAAAAAAAAAAGAGCAAAGATGTGAGAGCGATGGGAAATTAATGTGCGTTCAAATCAAACACAAGCTAACGAAATCTGACAGTTAAAATCTAACAAGGGCATATTTGTTTGGATAGCCCGGTGAATTATGCAAACTACCATTTTCGGTCCCGTCCTCCAGTCGATCGGAAAATTCCTCGCCATCTTCTGAGCGGTGCAAACTGTCGTTGATGTGAATGTCCTGGAGAGCTTGTAGACGTGAAATGACGTGGGAAATGATCTGGAGGGGCCAAAATCATTGTTTTCATGAAATTGTAAATAGCAAAAATAGTGAAATGTTTAATTTATACAGTAAATTATTGTTATTTTGTATGTGAATGGGATATAATCTATCTTTTGTATAAGTGAAGTATCTTTGTAGTTTTATTTAATGTGTCCTGGTTGCAAAATAAACACTGTATGCATGTTTCTTAAGCTTGTGTTGTGCTTCTTCTTTTGTTTTGTTAATAAAACTCCATTTATTTCTTAATCGCACACAATATTACGTACCCAAGTGGCTGAGAAGCATATGGGCCACAAAGACTGGATCAAGCTAATCCCATTCACTTTTCCATTTGAAACCATTCCATTTGAAAAAGGCTGTAGTGTTTGCGTGGTGGGACATCTGCACCCCCTTTTTTTTTTCTGGTGTGCTAAATACTTATCAGATATGCGAAATGACTCCCAGACTGTTTGGAGATGCACACACACGGAGAGAGGATTTGGAGTGCCATGTGTAACCCATTGGTTCCCCTCCGGGATGAGGTCAAGCATGCAACCTGCACATTTTAGAGGGTAACAGCAGGAGTTCAGCTTTACAACTGGAACACCGTGAAAAAAACAAACATGGGAGGACGTGTAATAAGCTGGAACACTTGGGATGTTTGCAATGATGATTGCTTAATCCGTGAAAGGTGTTTCTTTCATCAAGTGCTCACTCTCAAACTGTTTAAGGGCTGGTTTTGTTTCTGAGAAACTGGGCAGCAGCGTGCGCTCGCTATTTGTTGGCAACTCCACAGAGCAGCAAAATGTTCCTCTAAAATGTTTTGCAAGTGCGTCCAAACAGGCTCATATGGAAGTGCATGTGCAATAACGAGACCTCACAATTTGTCAAAAACACAGAGGTGAAACTTTCTAGGTTTCCTGAAAAGTGTCTTGGCTGTAAGGCTTCCAAAAATCCCAAATCACGTTACCAGTGAGCCTCTGATGCTTCTGACTGAACCACATTTTACAGCAAAAACCTTGTGCCGAACTTCTTTATGCTACATTGAAAAGTCATTCAGAAATCCAGCCGCTTAAACTGTTGTCAGGCTATTAAATAGGCGTTATCTGTCACTATAAGCCCCATAGATGTGGGTCAGTAGGGGCCTACTGCACCCACTAGTAGGTTTTATCATCTAATCACATGGTAGATCACCGAAAGAAGGTATAAAAGAACAAGACAGCGACCTCAAGCGACCGTAGTAATTATGACAGGAGCAGAAGTGGAAGTCAGGCGCTGTAGTATAGAGAGTGTGAAGCTCCGTAAGGGCTGGAAGTCGGTGACGCAAAACACAGAGTTTCCACCCAGAACACCGGAGTACGCATCCCGTGTGAAACCAACAATGTGTAGTTGTCTTTGTGTTTGTAGTTATTTTAACCCAAAACACGAACGAATAAAATCAGCTGTATTATTTAGTTTACCCATCAACACTAAGATTAGCAGAACAGTTTTGCAGCCACAAATCCACTAAACTAGTTTCTCCGTTAGTGAGATTTTTTTGATAACTTACCAAAGTTAAACCCAAACAGTAGCAGAATCTGGCTGAAAAAAGGGCACCAGTTGCATGCGGTGGGGCACCAGTGCGCAGGAAGTTGTGATGCATTTATGGTAAAATAGTTCCAACCCGTTTTCTAGCATGCCTATATGGCAATGCATCATGTTTCCTCCTCTGGAAGGGCACCCTGAAGGGCACTTTATCACATTTTATCTACCATAGGGGCATCCAAGAGGGCATCCAAGAGGGCACTTTTGCTGCGTTTTTTCCAAACATGGGGGCAGCAGGAGGGGGCGAGCCTCAACATAAAACCTGCTATTGGCTTCAGGTCATTTGGAGACAAAATAGTTTAATCTTCTATCAGAAACACACACATTCCAGTACAGGAAACAGAAAATTGAAAACGACTCTCTTCCTCCCTCTACTGGTGATATGATGTTTGAGCACATTTCCTCAAAAGTACCCCAATAATGATGTTTAGTACTAATGGTATCCTTTTTTTTTGCTTGCTATGGGTAATAAAGGAAACTGTATTAGCCACAAACAAGCTGCATGTTTCAAAAAGATGAAGATTTCTTAGCTGAGGTTTAGTGGGACTTCCTGCAAAAGTCCAGTCATCCATACAACCACAGCAAGATATCAAATCTTAATGGCCTTCTACGCACCCTCCCATTGACCTCAAAATGTTCTTTTTTCCTCAAAAGCAATTGTGAAGCTGTAACATTAATCCTTAGCCAGACTCTGAGCTTTATCATCACTCCTCTGGGTCCCTGTGAAAAGGCCTTGGCCTGCAGACCCCCCCCCCCTTCCAGTCAGCCTTCCCATAGCCAAGGAAAAGAGTGATGTAAGCTGAGCCCTCTGAACCCGACTCGACCAGTAATTAAGGCAACAATGGGACAATACGGGACAGTGTCTGGTTACTGTCAGAACGAGAAAGTGAGAAGAATGGAAGACAATACCTGCCACTTTCTGCACTCAGGGTACTGAAGTCAGGTAGATTAGGAGAGAGAGACTGTTCGGAGGAAAAGGAGCAGGTCTCCCCTTGATGGATTTGGAAAAGAACTGTGTGAAAGAGGTTTACTGGCTGTGCAGGAACTTGTCTGTTTTGATCCGCCTCGCTCTGCAAACTCGTCTGTGACCCTGGTGCAATTAAGGCACTCTCATGCCCTTCAGTGGTTTACAGTACATGCATTGGCCTGTTTGATGCTTGAGATTTCCCTTCTATTATTGTAGCTTTATGCTGCTGAAAGCTGTTTATGTACACTGCCTTTTCACCTCCGCCTGCAGGAAAAAAATCATTTACTGTGCAAAAATGTTAAATATTCACTGGCTCCAGCTTGTCAAACATGAGGATTTGTAGCTTTTATTTCATTGTAAAGATAAGATAAGATAAGACAAGATAACACAACATAACATAACATAACATAACATAACATAACATAACATAACATAAAATAAAGCATATCATAAAGCAAAATAGAAAACAAATAGAAGATATATACAAATATAGTAGTAAAAAAATATATAGTAGTACACAGACATTATTGCACATGAAATATGAAGTGTTGATATTGTACAGGATATGGTTATTGCACAGTGGTATACATTGATATTGCACATGAATGAATGAATTATTGAATGAATGAATGAATTGTCAGTTTCTAGGTGTGGGCAGTCTACCAGGAGCAGTGTTGATTGTACAATCTGACAGCAGCAGGAAGGAAGATGTGTATATTTTTGAAAGAAAATGTCTCCAAATGAATGTAATGTAATACTATCTTTGATTTCTGGTAAAGAAGCTGAATTTATCACCATTGTTTGACTACAGTTTCAGTTACACTGCGCATGTGTTATACCCCATACCCCAAGACCCGTGTAGTAGTATGTCCCAGTTGTATGCGTATACTGCATGCAACAGTACGTACTTTGTAAGGGCAGCTTCAGTACATACTAGAAGTAAAAAGAAAAAGTATGCGATTTGGAACGTAGCCAGAGACTGAGGGAAAAGTGGCAGAAGCAATGGGAGGAAGAGAGGAAAGGACTGTGGTTTTACAGAGTTCAGAGGAAAGTGGGAGAAATGAGGTGTGTGGGAAGGAACATGAGAGATGAGACAATCATATCAAGACTTAGATTTGGACACACTGGACTAAACAGCACACTATTTAAAATAGATAAAAACATGACACAGGTAAATGTAATTACTGTGGACAAGAGGAGACGGTGGAGGATGTAATATTGCATTGTGAGAGATATGAGGAAGAAAGATTTGAGTCAAGGCCTCAAAGAGATTAAAGTACACTTTGATTTAATAGATATTCTACAAAAGAACTCACTAAATGAGTGTTATAGAACATTATTTCAGTATCTTAGACAAATAAATATGATTGGAAAAATATGAGGTTGTTTGTTTTCTTTTTCTTTTTCTTTCTTATTTTTTTGGGGGGGATATAGTAATTATAATTTCTTTCCCTGGGCCATACGGACACTGAACAAACAATAAATCTGTGCAATATTAATACACTGAATGTGAATACCTCTATCTGTGCAATATATCCTTGATGCAATATACACCTCAAGTGCAACTTGTTTACATTTTATTTATTACATCTACCCTACCTATTTTACAAGTGCAATTACCTCTGTTTACATAACATCTATTTTTTATATTTTATACTCTGGTGTAACACTTCTGTTTATATTTATTTATTACATCTACTTTACCTGTTTTATATTGCTTTATAACTGTGTGTGTGTTTTACCTGTTATATGTTTTATCTGCCTCGTTTAGTCTTGTCAAGTATTTGTTTTAAAGCACTGACCAGAAGTGGCAACTGTGAATCTCGTTGTATTTAATACAATAATGACAATAAAGCTTTCTATTCTATTCTATTCTATTATTAGCCAGTCTGATCCACACTCCAGACCAGTTGGTGGCGGTAATGCACCAACTCGTTGTTTGCCAAAAGCCAATAAACCTCAAAGAAGAAGAAGAAGAAGTTCAAAGTCTGTATGCTACCGTCGCCTGTGGATTACGACACACTGTCGCATAATTATCTAATCAGCCAACATGTCTGCATCCATGAGACTGCTGGTCCGGAGGGTGCTCCGTCTCTCTCACAGGAACATCACCGCTGCTGCTGCGGGGGTTTCAGGCCGGTCAGGCTGCTGCTGGGGACCGTCGACCTGTCGCTGTTTCAGCGATGCAGCCGGAGACAAAACGACACATTTCGGCTTTGAAACGGTGCCAGAGACCGAGAAGGCAAAGAGAGGTGAGCTGCAGCAAAAGATACTCTCAGATTCCTTCTCTAGCTTAAAGGTCCCATATTATGCTCATTTTCAGGTTCATACTTGTATTTTGTGTTTCTAGTAGAACATGTTTACATGCTGTAATGTTAAAAAAAACAACTTTATTTTCCTCATACTGTCTGCCTGAATATATCTGTATTTACCCTCTGTCTTTAACGCTCCGTTTTAGCGCATTTTGATGGAATTTCAACTGAATTGCATTGCTAGGCAGCAGCTTGGGTCCATGTGTATTTCCTGTCAGCTGATGACATTCACAGACATTGCAACCAGGAATAAACTGGGACACATTTAGAATGTTTACGTTTAAAATTGTGTAAAGGGTCTAAATATTGTATATTCGTGACATCACGAATGGGCAGAAATCCTCACAGCTTGTTTCAAATGCAGAGTTTCTGAATACGGGCTGTGTATATTTCCCTGTGGATTGAGTGTTGCGATTTCACAGTATTTATATAGGACTTAAGCCTGCTTTATAATAAAAAAAAAAACATGAAAATCTGACTATTTTATAATATAGGACCTTTAACGAACTCCATTAAAAAAATCCTGCTATTTAACAGTTTGTTGCCTCTGTTTAAATGTACACACCCTGAGGGAAGGGGTTTTAGATGTTTTTGGGATCGTGAGGATTTGCTGGACTATTCGACATACATTTGATCCATGAAGTGGAACACTTATGTACCAATAAAAACCTCTAAACGTTTTAAATTCACTCCAATTTGCAGTGCAATGTCTGGTGTTTGCTTTATTATATGTAGGCCGAATTTATTGGTATGCAGTAATTCGTCTAACGTTTTAAATCATATTGTACATGCAGTGTTGTTTTCATAAATAAGGAAGATAATATAATTTTGCATGCAGCATATTATGTGTATTATTTTCAGACCAATGTTTTCTTGAATTTTAAATAACATCTGTTGTTTAGGGACTGTTTGAGGGACATACAACTATGAATAGTTGTATTTTGTATTATTTTATATAATTATTAATTTTACAGCTGTATGGTGATGGGACTCACTAAACTTTTTTTATTTTAAAAACTTTTATTGAAATTTTGTATTTTTTTTTTTTCCTTTTACTTCAAAGGATAATTAAGATAAATTAACATTCAATATGTTACATAGGCAAGTAATTCGTCTAACGTTTTAAATCATATTGTACGTGCAGAATATAAAGGAAGATAATATAATTTTGCACGCAGCATATTATGTGTATTATTTTCGGTCTAATGTTTTCTGGAATTTTAAATAACATCTGTTGTTTAGGGACTGTTTGAGCGACACACAACTATGAATGGTTTTGTATTATATATTTATTTATATAATTATTAATATGTTTTTTGTTTTTTTTACAATTGTGTGGTGATGAGACTCACTAAACTTGGTATTTTTTTATTTTAAAAACCTTTATTGATATTTTATTTTATTTTATTGTTATTTTTTTCACTTAAAAGGATAATTAAAAAAAATTCACATTCAATATGTTACATAGGCCAATAACAACAAAAACAGTCCAAGAGAATAGGCCTTACAACCATCCGGGTTTTAGCTCATGGGTTTCAAAGTGGGGTCCGGGGACCCCCAGAGGTCCTTCACGGGGTTCTGGGGGGTCCCCAGCAAAATGCGAAATAATTTAATTTCACTATAATTCCTCATAAGTAATACAATCTAATCAGAATCTATGACTATTTTGGTCATGGGTTTCATACGCTGTCTGTAATAATACATCTAAAAGCAAAAATCCGATCAGATGGGAAACCCTGGGACAAAATCTTATCAAATGGGGGTCCGTGGTCTAATTTGTGTCAGTTTAGGGTCCTTGACATGAAAACATTTGGGAAACACTGTTTTATTTAATCTCAAAAGTCTAGTATGTGCCAGGGGAAGTCCAAAGTTCTCCTCAGCAAGGATATGTTTGATCACCATGGCACATCTTGTTTTCCACAGTTTAAAACACATAATGCTGATAGCATCTTTCACCCCTCACAAATAACGAACAGTTCCTTACTTGTGTGTTTGGTTAGACCTAATATTTACTGAACATCATAGTCAGGAACATTCAAACATGTTCCTTCATCAAAGTGGTGCGTGTCATCATTTAGGAATATAAAACCATTTTCTTTACTTATAATAAAGACTTTAACCCTGTAAATCATATGCAAATGGTGCAGTAAACTGAACACACTCTATCGACACCATGTTCAAGTTTATTTGTCACTTCAAATGTAAAAAAATTTGAAATAAAAAAACATTTCCCTGGAACACAAAATGTAAAAGCATCAAAAGAAAAACATAAAACCTCAAGTACCTAAAGTATATTGACAGATGATCTCTCTTTCTCTTTGCTTTTTCAGTGTATAAGGTATTTGAGAATGTGGCGCAGAAGTATGATAATATGAACGATGCCATGAGTCTGGGGATTCATCGACTGTGGAAGGACACGCTGCTGCACGTCATGCACCCACAGCCCGGGGTGCGACTCCTGGACGTGGCGGGCGGAACAGGTAAAGCAGCTTGTGTGCACCTCTGCAAAACATCAAACTGAAACCCCGACTGGTGTCACAGCTCTGTTCTGTTTGTGATGATCCTCCCCTACAGGTGACATTTCCTTCCGTTTCCTGGAGTACGTTCGCTCTCAGCAAGAGCGGCAGAAGCGGCGGGCGGCGCGGTCCATGCAGACTCCGTCGTGGCAGGACATTTCCAACAACTACTCCACAGAGGACGAGGGCAGGCCTCAGGAATCCAGGGCTGTGGTCTGTGACATCAACAAGGAGATGCTGAAAGTGGGCAAGCAGAGGGCCGACAACATGGGCATCAGTGCTGGTGAGCTTTTGACTGTAAAACTGCAAAACATTTGATCTCATCTGCATTTTCCCCAGTGGGCAACTCCGGGTCTGAGAAGTGAAGTCAATGTGGAAGTACTTTAAACTTGCATTCTTTCTAATATACAGCAGGGGGCGACTCCTCTGGTTGCAAAAAAGAAGTCTGATTGTATAGAAGTCTATGAGAAAATGACCCTACTTCTTACATGATTTATTACCTCAGTAAACATTATAAACATGAGTTTATGGTCTCAATCACTAGTTTCAAGTCTTCATCAATACAGCATGATGTTCATTTAGTAAATTATGGTCGCATTTAGAGTCAAATAGACCATAAAGCAGGGGATGCTTTAGGGCGTGGCTACCTTGTGATTGACAGGTCACTTTCACGGCGTTGTCTCTGTTTTCGTCTTACAACTTTAACCCTTTCACAATGTTTTTTCAGTTCATGAAAGTTAATTATAACCTTTTGGTCGCCTAAAAATGTCTTATTTAGCGTTTGGTTGTACTTAGCTCCACCGTCTCGTGTCACTTCTGGTTGCAAATAACCAAGATGGCCATCAAGCCCCCAGGAAGAGCACCGGGCTTTGAAGCAAATTTTTGTAGTGGCCAAACGGCGGTACTACAACTTCCGTGTCCGTCACGTGATGCTATTGGGCCGAAAAAGACTTTTTCCCGTAGACTTACATTGGGAAAGAGACGTCTGTAAGTCGGCGGACATTTTTTTTTTAGGTGAATCAAGTTCACAGTATGAACACTTGAGTAGTCCTTATTTAAATCATTAGGTCCTAAAAGTTGTAAAATGCACTAATTGCTGAATCCAGAGTTATTTTCCTTCCTCCGTTCATGTGAATGAGACCCAGACCGAGGCTAGAGCGAGGGCTGGGAGGCGGAGTTAAAGGTAACGCTACTGCGTCTGCTCTATGGGCCCAATGACTGCGGAAGATCGCCGGATGATCCGAGTTGACACACACACACCGCTATTTAGTTTTTAATAAAAATCTAAGTTTTTATCCCCTCCATGTTGTGTCAATTTTTCCCTGTGATATCGAAAATGGTATCCAATATCAATATTTTTCAAAGTATTGTATCAAAGGTAGAAATTCCAGTATCGTGAAAACACTACGTCACGGTGACTACGTCCACTTCTTATATACAGTCTATGATTTTCCCTCAACTGGGAAGTTTTAGTGAGCATGTTAACATGTACACAGGTCAGATTTTGGGACATCCCATTCATGTTGCTGTGCATGTAAAGATCATAGGGTGCATTGGCCTGGATTAACCCTTATTGTTGCTTTCAGAGAGCCAGATAATTTGGTTAAGTTTGGAAAGAAATACTGTAGCATGTAAACACCTCATCCAGGTTTCTGATAACTGTCTGCAGGGCGGGGAATCGAACCTCAACTCCGACCAAAATGTCCATAATAAAGGAGTATCAAATACTGTCCAGTGGTGTAAGCTGGCATTGATATCTTAGTCTTATTTAATTATTATCTGATCAGATACGTTCAGATTTAAATCATAATTTTGCTCTTTTTAAAGCTGCGATCAACCAGCAGCGCTTGGAATCTGAGTAGAAAGCAAAGTTGAAATGTAGACAGTTTTTGACTCGAGTGTCTGCGCCTCTTTGCTTCAGGTCTGTCGTGGGTGGTGGGCGATGCAGAGGAGCTGCCCTTTGATGATGACCAGTTTGACATTTATACCATCGCCTTTGGCATTCGAAACGTCACCCGTATAGATCAGGTAACTGACCCGACCGTTACTACAGCTTTTCTCTATGATCCCATAAAGACAGTTTGTGCTACAGCTCTGCACTTCTCAGCCAGTTAGTAAAACAGGGTTAACAGCCAGTGTGTCACTCTTTAGGACACTGAGCTGCTACCTGCTTTATAGACACCAGTACCGTCAATTGTTTCACTGTGATCTGTTTGATTAAATGTGCTGTTGATAACATTCAGTCACTAGATGTCACATTCTCCCTCCCCGTTCTGTTGCATTCACTTCACAAGCCGTTGCCAGGCACTTACCGTCAATCTCAGACATTTATCTATTTTTTTCCGCACTAACTGACGACCCAGAGATACCGCGTGATACCAATGTTGTTTTACTATTGGCTCACAAGCCTTGTTAGAAGTGGGAACCAAACGTCAGATATCTTCCACAGAGATAAACAAAACATTAATTTTGCCTTCACACTTTTGCAAAGTCCGGGGTGATGTCTTTGAGACTTTGACACTCAATTTATAATGACACTGAACATGAAAAAGCAGCAAATCCTCACATTTAAGAAGCTGTAACCAACAGATATGTTGCTAGATAAATGCCTTAAAATGATAATTAAAATTGCTGTTGATCATGTCAGCGTGAATTCATTTCTTTCTTTAGGCACTGACAGAGGCTTTCCGGGTCCTGAAGCCTGGTGGCAGGTTCATGTGCTTAGAGTTCAGCAAAGTGACAAATCCTGTATTGGCAAGGTGAGGAGGAGTGTTCACTCCTGATGGATGACTTGGTGTGAATATGAATCAACCTTGTGAATCTCAGAAAGTCTCTGTAGATTAATTACTGCCATCACAAATCCAGCAACACATTTTAACTGCTGCTGCTTGTTTTTGCTCCTGGAGGTTTGTTGTGTGCTCATGGACAAGCTGTGCCGAGTGTTTCTCCAAGCTGCTGCGGAAATGAATACATAACGGAACAAATTAAGAGTTTTTCCGTCTCACCATTTTCTAGGAGCAGTGATTTTTATTTTATAATGGATATCCTGCTAAATTGAGACATTTCCCATAAATGCTCGACTTTATTAAACACAAATGTTAAAATATATATATGTCTATATTGTATATACCTGTATATATATATTAGGGCTGTCAAAGTTAATGCAAATTTGTTTTAACGCAACAAATTTATTTAACGCAATAACGCAATTTGTGAGTGAAGATCGTGGCATCATATGAAACTAGAAAACCGAAGGAATCCATTGGTACCAACCATGTCATACTAGCTCGTCACGAAGGAGGTTAAATAACGCTCCAAATTTGCGCTAAATTTCGGCGATGAAAATGGGTTCTATGGGTACCCACGAGTCTCCCCTTTACAGACATGCCCACTTTATGATAATCACATGCAGTTTGGGGCAAGTCATAGTCAAGTCAGCACACTGACACACTGACAGCTGTTGTTGCCTGTTGGGCTGCAGTTTGCCATGTTATGATTTGAGCATATTTTTTATGCTAAATGCAGTACCTGTGAGGGTTTCTGGGCAATATTTGTCATTCTTTTGTGTTGTTAATTTATTTACAATAATAAATATATACATACATTTGCATGAAGTAGCATATTTGCCCACTCCCATGTTGATAAGAGTATTAAATACTTGACAAATCTCCCTTTAAGATACATTTTGAACAGATAAAAAATGTGTGATTAATCGCGATTAACTATGGACAATAGTTAATTGACAGTTCGATTGAGATATATATATATATATTTATATAGATATCTGAGTGGATTTTGCGTCCTTCTCCTCAAATTTTAGAAACTCAACAAATGTTTGCATTATGTGGTTTGGACGAACACCGCCCTCTTCTGGTTTTGTACCTCAAAGCACTTCAGCAGATTACCTGATAAATGCCATAAATGACCTGGCTGCACAGTACTGTAGAGAGCATGGAGGGTCAAACGTGTGCCATGGACGGTCAATAGTTTGCTACCTCTGATTAGCACTCCTTCAAATGGAGGGAAAGAATTCATGAGTGAAATCACCTGTTGATCAGTTTCAGTTTGAACCTGCAAACTGTTGGTTAACTACCTCTCTTGTAGTGTGGGGATATAGTGACCGTTTTATAAAAATACGTTTTTTTTCATATTTGCTCAAAGTTACTGACTGCATCTTTAATCTGCAGATGTTTGACTTACAAACATAGATTTAGTTGTAAGTCCATGTTTGATTAGTGGAAAAATTGGTGGGTTGGCAACAGGTTTCAGCTCTGAGAAAGCAGCTTTTGACTCCCCTGTATTCTGTTTTTATTTTTCAGGCTTTATGACGCATACAGTTTCCAGATGATCCCAGTTCTGGGAGAGGTGATTGCTGGAGACTGGAAGTCGTACCAGTATCTGGTAGAAAGCATCCGCAAGTTCCCGGACCAGGTGAGAAAAAACAATATTCTTTTATTCCTTACTCCCCATTTCTATCAGTTGCTACTCTCAATTCTGATGATTCACCTCAAGTTAGGTCTATTTTCAATTATTTTGTATCTCCCTTTCGATCGTACAGATCTTATTCAGGGTATATGCAGGAATCCTGAAGTTAAAGGGGACCTTTTATGCTTTTGTGCTTTCCTTTAGTGTGTTGTATTGTCTTTTGCGCATGTCAAAGGTCTGCAAAGTCCACGCCAAAGGGAGTTACGCTCCCCCACAAAAAACACAATTTTCCTGAATTCTGTCAATTAAGTTTGATATTTTTGCTCATCATATTTTTCCTGTAGAGAGATGTTTTCATTAGACATGTAGGCTTTTAAAAA
>CAKAKR010005634.1:0-44134 GCA_916700685.1 Adelosebastes latens
ACACACACACACACACACACACACATAAAACACACACACACACACACACACACACACACACACACTCTCTCTAAACTTCCCTTCAAGCCTGATATTGCATGTTAATATTGATAGCCTATATTTGATCCTATAACATTTTAAATGTTATTTAATTTGAATGAAATTTGTTGAACTCACTTATCCACATTTAAACATGTGCATACACACTTTATCTCTCTCTCTCTCTCTCTCTCTCTCTCTCTCTCTCTCTCTCACACACACACACACACACACACACAAACACACACTCTCTAAACTTCCCTTCAGGCCTGATATTGCATGTTAATATTGATAGCCTATATTTGTTCCTATAACATTCTAAATGTTATTTAAATTTGAATGAAATTCCAAGCTATATAGGCTCGTCTTGAGCATTTCATGGTGAACTGAAAGTCACTGAAAGAGTGACATTTAGGGGCTTCTGTAGAAAACCCACGTGCATGTGCTTCTTATTTCAGCATGATCGAGTCCGGCCAGGAAACGGCGCTGGCATCCCAAACAGTCATAATTAGGACGTATACTGAACTGACAAAAAATGGAGAGAGAGAGAGAGAGAGGAGAGGTGGGGGACTGGGGTTAGGAGAAGGAGGGAGGTGGCAGAAGAGGGAGGAGAGGAGGGAAGGAGGGAGGGAGTGAGGGGATTGGGGAAATGTGTGTGTGTGTGTGTGTGTGTATGGGGGGGTCTTAATTGATTCCGTTAACCGCAGTGCAGGAGATGTGAACGACTGGACGATCCCATTCCCACGCTCGGTGGGGCAAGTGGCAATGCCATGCCCGGGCCCAATATATGACAGACACAGCGCCGTGAGGGCCTGCTGGAGGGGCCGGGGGGATGGGGGGATGGGGGGGGCGACAGGGGTCATGAAAAGACGTCAAGTGCACCAGACTCATCTGCATCCCAAAAAGAAAAGAGGCGACGTTTTCCCATGCAGCCCCAAGCCGACGACGCGGCGCTCCTATAATAAACTTGGAGTAGTAACGGTCGTGAATGTCTCGCCAATTGTGCTGATAATGAGGACTTTGGGGTCATTATCTTAAAACTATGCGGGGTTTTATGAATTTGAAAGGGGGATGGTTTTGCTGCATGCTGCAACTTTGTAATCCTGCATGCATGGGATCCAGGCTGTTGTTGTATATATATATACTCCTCCTGAGAATTATAGTATGTTGCATTTCAATAGGGGACGTTTATGCGCATTGTTTTGTGTGTTTGAACTTGACCATGAAGGGATTTGAGATCAAGTTTGCTGGAAGGGAAATTTGTTATGGGCATATATTATTTATAGACAAAATATATAATATTGGTGGATCAGAATGCACACTTATAATTACATACATTTTAATAGGGCATATGGCCTTCTCAGATATTAAAACATACATTCTTTAATTAATGCTTTAATGAGTAAGTTTTATGATAAGAAGAATTTTAGCTTCACTTATAGCTGAGTTGCACTTATTTCGTCATAAATAAGTAATAGTTTTTTTTTTCCAAAAACCCCATAGACACAGTTCGGGGAAGCTTTTACGCACCTGATTTTACCTGTCAGGTGATGTTCTGTTTCCGGCGCATGCAGACCACGTGATTAAAACAGGCCTGATCGTTTTAATAACATGTTTTGACAACTCGAGAATTCACCCTCGTTCAAGGTGTGTATGTTTTTTAATTCCCATGTTTGAAAATATCTGATTAAGTCATATTTCCAGCGTCTGTTTAGAAATCTGTGACGCTGTGTTTTTTTTTTTTGGTGCCACAGAGGATTATTCAGCAGCGCCGTGTTAAACAGAGACACACTAGCTGAATCCAACACCGCCTTTTTTTGCTGAAAAGGTCTCTCGCACGACTTTCTCACACCGTCGGAACAAAACTAGTGTCTCTTGTTCCCGACCCCTGTCAAAGACGGCACACAATACCAGGTCGTTTACCCGAAAAGAAAATTTGAGAACACAATTTGGGTTGAGCAGCGCTGAATAAAACAAGTCTTATTGTCCTCGGTTAAGTCGATTGAAATAGTCGTCTAGCTTTATGAAAGGGAACACTGTTTCCAAGTCTGGGAGGGGGGCCACACTAAATGTCAACCCAGAGGAGGAGAAAAAAAAAACTTAGGATCTGTAACTAAGCCACCATCTCATGTCAGATACATTTTCTACGAGATTATTTTTCTTATTCTCATTTTATGAGTTCTTCACTCAAACAAGAAATTGAGACAAAATATGCTCCTGTGTATTTATATTTCAAAGGTCCCATATTGTGCTCATTTTCATGTTCATACTTGTATTTTGTGTTTCTACTAGAACATGTTTACATGCTGTAATGTTAAAAAAACAACTTTATTTTCCTCATACTGTCAGCCTGAATATGCCTGTATTCACTCTCTGTCTGAAACGCTCCGTTTTAGTGCATTTTGACAGAATTGCAACAGCTTGGGTCCATGTGTACTTCCTGTCAAGTGATGACATTCACATCCACTGCAACCAGGAATAAACTGGGACACATTTAGAATAATTACGTTTAAAATTGTGTCAAGGGTCTAAATATCGTATATTTGTGACATCACGAATGGGCAGAAATCCTGACAGCTTGTTTCAAATGCAGAGTTTCTGAATACGGGCTGTGTGTATTTCCCTGTGGATTGAGTGTTTCGATACTTTCACAGTATTTATATAGGACTTAAGCCTGCTTTATAATAAAAAAACATGAAAATCTCACTTTTTTATAATATGGGACCTTTAAGTAGATGTTTATCAGATGCAGCATATTTTTAGAGAGTCAGTATACATAAGATAACTGGCTTGATTCATCCCTCCACAATACTAACCTGTAGGTGCATCCTTCAGAGCGTCAAATAAGAAAAAAGGGCCTTAGTCCACACAGTCAATAGGAAATGCAAAGCAATGCTGAGATGTACTGTTGCCAGGAGAGAGCAGCATCACATGTCTCAAACAGCTGCAAATCACACTTGCATGCATCTTCCCTCCTCAGCCACTTCCAGTAGCTGCATGGAGGAGAGGTGCACTATGGGTTGGCAGCGGTCTTTACTGCCTGTCTCTGGAGATTGAGTAAATCTCACCAGTATGGCTCACATTAGTGCTTTTTATGAACACTGACAAGCACTCCTGCCTTGAGTCCTTAAAAAATAATGAACTGTATTCTCTATGTGTGGTGATGACGTGGACTCTGTATCTAAATTTACCTGATATAGTATAAAGGTGCATCTTCCCTGTGTCTCTATAAATGAGGCTGAATTGTGTCTTCTAGTGTGTGCGGTGGCCAAAAGTATGCTTTTATATTATTTATAGAAGTGTTCCTGACGTACACGCATGTTGGTGAGAAAGAAAGGCCCCCTCCGTTCATTTCACGCCCTCCATTTCCATAGATATAAATACAGCCGTGTGATTTGCGTGTAGAAATGGGTGGTGACGGTCCTCTTTTCCTTCAGTAAATGGAGGGGCCACGCGCTCGGCTGTGCCCTTCTTTCCACGCTCGCACATACAGTGTGCCGCAGCCATTGTTGTCACGTGATTTGTTGAGTAACCAAAACCATGGCGACCATGGAAGGTGTTTTCATATTCATTGGATGGGCAATCAGCATATTTTATGTGAGCGTGCCCAGGGTTTTTTATGTGCTTCCTCTGTGCCTCTGTGCTGTGCATGGCAGGTGCAGTAGCAGGTTTATAATATGTATCGGCTGCAGGGTAATTTCTGTGCCAGACAAAAGAACGCGAATATAGTCGTCATACAGGTGCCATTTGTTAATCTATGCGTTGCACGGCTGTGTTTTTTGCTACTCATTGCGGCCCATACTCCCACATTGTTTTGCAATAACAAATTGGTTAGATATATGGCTTCTTTTTCAGTAGGAAAAGTTGTCATATTCAGAGTTACCATGAAGCGTCATCTGCCATATTAGCCAGCTACAGTCAAAACGATTTCATCCAGGTTTAACTGAGCAGAAACACGGGGCTATATTCACCCTGCTATGAGGCTTGTGGTGGGGCGAGAGGCTCCATGTGAATCTACGTATGCATGTCTGCATTTGCATGTGTTTTTCCTGTGTCTCTGCGATTAACCGACCCAGGCGTCTCCGGATAGCTAGTGAGGCCACTACATCATGTTGATGAAAGGGAACAATAGCTGTGTCTCAGTCAACAACGTCTGTCTGTCTGGCTTGGGCCATGTCTCTCTCTCTCCTTTTCTCTCTGTGTGTGTGTGTGTGTGTGTCTCCTGGACATGAACTTGAACTTGAGACAGGCAGCCAGACACCATCTGTGCACCAGGGGTAATGAATTCAGTGCATTCATGGCTGTGGTGGAGCAAGCCAGGCCAGCGCCACCCCATTGATGAGCAGATGACCCCTAGTCTGAGTTAGCTCTTCATCACTAATAGAATTCAACAATACCAGCTGGTAGTAAGGGGAGTTTATCTTGGCTGTTTGCCTAAAGACAAATAAGAGTAGTGGTGGATGCGTGTGTGCAGTATGCGTGCTCGCCTGCATGCGTCTGTATGCGCGTCGGTGTTTGAGCACGTATGCACGAAGCCCTGCATGTTTTTCCTTCCTGTTTATCTTCGTCTCACTATATAGCTCATGCAAATTAATTGACACACACCCTTTCGCTTCCCATATACTGGCCCTCTCCCCATTAAAGCACTGGCCTGCTATTTTAACGACACAGCCGTGCTGAATTTATGGCCTTGATAATTGAAAGGGCCGGTTCAGTATTCCCCCTGATAAAGTGTAGTAAGTGAATGAGGCATAAACCTTAAACAAGCCAGGCACAATGTGAATTCCTGCAGGCCCTCCTTCCTCCTCCTTCCTCCTCCTCCTCCTTCTCTTCCTCCAGCTCAAGCTTCTGTCACAATCGCACACACACACACACGCATGCGCACACACAATAAGGCTTTTCCCTCTGGTTGGTGTCGCCACGGCAACGGTAGGTGAGATCACCGTGCGCATGGCAGCATCAGCCCCTGCCAATGCAGGACAGATTCCTGGTTTCTGTGTGTGTGTGTGTGTGCATGTGTGTGTGTGTAGAGCGCTCTATGCAAGAAACCATAATGCCACCCACCCCCCCTCTCTCCACGGCTCAATGTAGACACATTATAGTGTTCAAATGGTGCTTAATGGTTAACTGATTTAGTTTATCTAGTTTTCTCCATAAATTGAAGTCATGATGTTAATTTAGCTGCTGAGTGAATTGTCTGAGGCTGTGGTTTATATATATAAGTCAAAACAAAATCTGAGATTGTACATTGGTCTTTTACACACAAACGCTCAAAAGGTGTCATCGGCTTCATTGACGGTGTCATTAACAGAGATCTGATCGGCCTCGCTCCATAACAGACCAGCCAGCCATAACTTGCCAATAATCCAGCGAGGAATGTCATGCTCGGGCCCTTTTTAATGACATCATGCATGGCCACTTGAGCGTCTTGTGGGGAGCAGCGGGCATGCTGTGCTCCGCCACGCTGTACAGCCCTCCCTATCAACTAACTGCGTGGATATGCATGGCCGACATGCTAGACCGTCAAAGATCTGTTCCATACGTAACGTAATGTGATTGAAAGTGATAGAGTGTCGTCTGTAATGGTGTGGGTTTGTTGTGGTCCGGCATGATGAGATTATTCAGCTCTTGTGGTGTTAAAATGATCTCTTTGGTAGTTGTGTGACATACAGAATAATATGCAACTAATACAAACTTTTACCACGAAGTGAAACTTCAGCCCTAAATGAGTCCCAGAAAATGTGTCAAACACCACTCTCATGACACAGATGCTCTGAGACTAATTTATAAATATAGTCAGCCTATTTAAAATTGAGAGCTTGTGTTTATTCCCTTTATTGTCCATCAAGCTGACAGTTACAACTGAAGTGAAGCCAACATTTTGTTGTCCCAAAACTGACACTGCTAATGTGTTAGTCTATATATTCCCCAAACCTGCCCTAATAATCTAAAAATCTCCATCAGTATAGTATAGCTAGTGTGCCACAGCCACTCCCTATATGTCTCTAATATTTAAGTTCTGACCACAGAACTCATCACTGCAAAAAGACTCAATAGAGGCAAGAAACAAAATAAGAGAAAAGGAGATTTTGAGATAAATCAAACCATACAGTTTTATTCTTTGAAACACATACATTTATAATCATCTGTAGACATTATTAAGGTAACATAGTGGTTATCTTGCCTCAGTTTTTCTTTTAAGTATATACACATGTGACACTGTTGTCAAGAATTCATCAAATCACAATGTGTAATGCAAGCAATACTGTGTGAGCTGATAATGATGTTCGCAATACCTCAGCATTTAAAACAATTAGACATTTTTGCTTAAATTATACAAATTTGATGTTACTTACAGTCAACATACAGTTTATTGTATTTATTTTAATACAAAATCTAACTGCAAATGTTATAGGACATTAGGTAGAATATGATGCAAATGCCACATTTTACACTTTGCACCTATATTGCCAATGATAATAATGCTAACATTATACTTTCAGCTATGAAGCTGTATTATTAGACATCAATACCGTGGCAGCAGTAGTGCACAATAAGGCCGTGTGCATAAATGCTATTTTTGCTCTAAAGCCGGCTATCATCCTGTCTTCTAGGATATCTGTGCTCGGCTGGCTTTTGATTATGCAAATACTATGCACCATAAATAAATTAGTATAATTGCATCTGAAATATGCTTTGAATCTTCCTCGAAGATGAAAGGGTGTAAATAATATATTTCGTGTCACTGCATTATTCATCCTCTATTAATTACAAACATCGGGGCGCTCGGTCTCACCATGCTATGTGCTATATACTCATGTTGTTTTTTATATACAGTGCACCGTATGTACATCCACGATCTGTCAGTGTCAAGGTACTTTTCTCTAAATTATAATGCTAATTGTCTCTCACTGTATTCACTCTCAATTTCCCATTAGTAAACTCCTAACGCTATCAGCGTAATGCAGTTTCCACACCTTAATTGGCTTTTATTGTTGAGATGGTAATTACTGTTTGAACAAGCTCTGACTCTGTAAAACCCAACGTACCTGCATTCACTGTCTGAACATCCAGATTTTTTTCTTTTTCATATTAGGCATAAGCACGTCTGCCTTTCATAGAAGAGGAGGGGCTTCAGAAAAGCATTAAATAAGCATAAATACTGTAGCCGTGCCGCCACTACAATTAAAATGTGCCCGTCTTTACGCTCTTTGTAAAGCATATGGTATTGAGGCCTCGATGCAATTTGAATACGGGGAACCATTTGAAAAATATATGCTGTTCGGCAATTAAATTATATGGGCACTCGGACTGGGGAGCCAGTACCAGCGCATATAGAATAGTGAGCAGTAGTTGCTACGCTCGCATTAGCATCTGGCCCTTTTATGTAAATTTGATGAGAAAGGACTCATGCATATACGCCAGGGCTGGGGTGTACTCGCCTAATATCCTTATTAGAGAGGGGTGAATTAAATATTTATTAGGGGGGCTAAGGGTTAGGAAGGGGGGCCTGTCCTGTGTTGTCGTGAGGACCCGAGGTGGAAGAAGGGGGGAAAGGGAGGAGGAGGTTGGCTTTCTCTACGAGTGTCTCTCTCTGCCTCAAGGTGCCACCATCTTAAGGCGTTTGGCAGTAGTGAGAGTGTGAGGAGGGTAGACCTAAAATGTCCGCTGGCATAGACACGCGCACGCATACACATTAACGCATACAAATTTTCTGTGTGGCACGTGGACGGGAACACGGAGCTCTTGAAAGTCGATTATTCAATTACTGTCATCGGCAGCTCTGCATGCTGAGCGTTTCATTTGCATGTATTTAATTCCCTCGATTACTGTCACCTACGAGATCGGCCTGTGTTTAGCTTCCTACTGCACGCCGTTTATTGGATACGAGCGCTAATACTAGCACCATCATCAGAGCTAAACTGGTGTCTGCTAATATTTTAATTATTTCAATTAAGCATTTTTATATATTTTCAGCCCAAGAAACTATTTGTAGGTTATTGAGTTCATTATAATGGGGCACACAGTATTTCTATTTGAAAATATTTCAAGTTACATGTATTTATGTGTTAAATACACACCGTTTACAGTGTTAAACCGTTACATGAAATTATTTGATTGCAGTAATCTTCAACCAGAGCTTGGCACCTTAAAGTGCCACACATCATAGAAATAAAAGTCAACATATTGTATATATCACAAATGTATCCTCAACCTTAAAGGTGCAGCACTTTACCTTTTCTCTACAGTTACTGATAAAACTTGCTCTTTTTTGTGAGAGTATTTCTTCAAACTGTTACGCCAAAAAATGACAATGCAAATGCTTCAGAGCAGAGAAAGGAAGTCGGTGACAATATTGCCAATTTATGTAAATCAGCGCTATACTGTTCCCCCTATCATTTTCTGTCTCCTTCTCTCTTACTCACTATCACTGTCACATACACACACCGTAGCTGACCTCCCGTATCTGTTAATTATCATAAATATGCTTAGTGAGGCGGCACACACACACACACACACACACACACACACACACACACGTACGGTGCACAAACACACATTGTTCAGTGAGATACAGACACAGCATTAGCATTCCCTTTCATCCTGAAGTGCTCCTGAGGCATAGCATGAGGAAGAATGTGCAGGAAATTATTCAAGATGAATTATGCCACACATCATCCCCATTTTTTCGGACATCGACACACACACACACAGACACACACATACATGCGGTTCACCAGAAATATGCTATCGGAGGTATTTGACTATTGTTACAATTAGTTTTGGTTAAAATTGGTCGTTGATGTGTTTCTGTATATTCATGTATATTGCTGTGTGTATTCATCTGGAAGTCACCACGTTCATATACTAGAAGTGTGTGCGTGGATATGATGTATATGTGAGCTGTGTGTCCCCGTCATAGTCAGCCCGTTGTCCCTTTTTATATGCATAAAGTATACATACAATATCAGCTGTTCCCCTGTTTCCTCTGATGAGTGGTACGCCCCGGCGTGCTGCCAAAGAAGTGAGAATAATTAAGCGGCTGCGTGTTTGAGCATGGCGTTGGCTAATGGATTGTTACCGGGAGGAAATGAGACAGGCAGCATGTGGGAGCTGGGTGGCAAAGCAGACTTCAACTTTGGATAATGAAACACTGAAAGCCACCGGGGTGGAGAGTAGACACACCTCTCGTAAAAGGAAACGCTTTTGTTCTATGACTACTTCTTTTTGTCGTATAGGTAGGTGCAATTGGCGAGGAGTCGCACAGTGTGAGAAAGGCACAGTCGGTTCTGCATCGCTTGAGTCAAGATATATGTAGTTTTTCCAATTTTAAATTCCCTACACTGTGTTTCAAATCAGTGCAGCTCACTTAAACATAATTTTTATTTTTCCTCGTCGAATCCTTCTATGAGCTATAGGCTCCTCTCCATGTTATCTTCTATTGCCTGCGTGTGATATGCAATTTGCATTAGATTTAGCATCCTCTGCATCACCACACTGCTGCTTTAGAGAAAGCAGGGGATGATTCTTGGCACTGTCGTCGCCAGTGGAGCCCACCCACCCCCCACCCACCCTACACACACACACACACACACACACACACACACACACACACACACACACATGTAGGCTAGAAGCAGAGTGGTGGTGGTGGTGGGGAGAGAGGGGGGGTGGGCGGAAGAGGGAGATAGAGGAGCAGGAGGGAGATGGGATGAGACAAGCCACACAAGCCGCAAAGGGAACGGGGTGAAGGTGGAGGGGGGAGTGCTGTATAGTTACCCTAAACCCTGCCGTAGGGCTAGAAACACACCCACACACACACACACACACACACACACACACACTGGTTTGCCACACAACCGCAAAACACACTCAGAACAGTGTAGAACATTGCAATGGGGAGTATGAGATTATGCCCTGTATGAAGATATCCCAATGGTTTTTATTGGTTCTTCCCATTACTCCTGAAGTGTTAATTGAATTTAAAGAGTATGACCTTCATGTTTTTTTTCAGGATCTTTGATTTTAATGCATTTTTGGAGTTTGTATTTTATGAAACAAAAACATAAATAAAATCGAGAACTAAATCATAAGAATCTTGTGTGGTTGTAGGCTATTATTGATTATTGCCGGGGCAACATTGTGACAGTGCAAGTGTATAGTCATGTAAGTGTGTTCTTGTGTGTGTGTGTGTGTGTGTGTGTGTGTGCGTGTGTGTGTGTGTGTGTGCTTTGATATGGAGCTCTAATAAAAGGTGGCATCTGTCAGTGGGATATTGACATGCCAGAAGAGCCTCACAATCACTTGGGAACACAGAAGCAATGAAATCCAGAAGAAATAAACAACGTACAATAAGCTATATATATCCTCCCAATGAGTCATAACCACCACATGAAAATACAATGAACTGTTTTAGAATCTGTAATATCAAAAGTGCACTTTTTTGTGCTTCTTGTTCAACTACAGTATTTTTGACATCTGACCAGTTTCTAACCTGGTTCTCTTAAACCTTTCTTCACATGAGGAGAATGTCAGCAGTCACAGCAAATGAAAAGAAAAAACTGTAACCCACAATTGTTTAAGGATGCATTCAAGTTCATCGGCATGTTGCTGTGTGAGGTCAAACATTTGGTCTCAAACTAACCATAGGCGGTTACAATCTATAATGGTTACCTTTGACTTCAAATGGACTTGTCCTTTAGCCTTGACATTTGACCTTTGACCCCCTCACTCCAGTAGCAGCCGTGTTTCCATTCAATTGTCAAGCAAATTATAAGCGAACTTTTGAAATATCACAAATATCGTGCGTTTGCGTCAACAGGTTTGGAGCGAGTAAACTCAGCTACCGCGTTGTTTGGTCAAAAGGTGGCACAATAGGCTACGCTTGGCTGTAATCCACCAGTAAACAGAGAAGAACTAAAGGTTGCGAACCAGAAATGAAACAAGTCGGCTTGGACAGCCATCTACGACGAATAAAAATGGAGAGAGGTCTTCAGAAATTTGTTTCAATTGTGCAATATTGTATTGTTCTTTCATATCAGTGAGTATTTACCATGTTTCATGTTGTCCAGAGATGAAAACAAGCATTCGCACGTTATGGGAATATCCGAGAAGACGCCGACAGCGGAAATTAGCGGATCAGTCATGTGAGTTTGCTACGTCAGAATTTATTCGGCATAGGCGTTTCAATTTAGCGCAACAACTCTTTTTCGATAAAGGCAAAAACCACCTCAAGCGAGCATAAAACTATAAATCACAATTCAAGAAGTTTTATAAAATGTTTCCGTTTGCATACAGCTTTTCTAATGCGATACCTCAAAATGACGTTCAAATGAATGGAAATATGTCTAGTGAGGAGGCAGAGGGTGTTGGGTTCAACAACATGGCAGCATTAGCACATCCATGGTTAGCATATTCCAGAATTAGCCTGGAAGACTTCACAACTTTGACCAAAATTATCTCAGTTTTAATAAAATTAAGTATCTATATACGTCAATAATACACCTTTAAACCTCTACGTTAACATTTCAACAAAGTTTCATATTCATATTTAATAAGTATGAAAAAACATACCTCCAATGACCTTCAAATGATCTGCAAACCAGCTGCTCGTGTGCCATAAAAAGGCACCAAGTTTGACTTGCTATTTGTGGCAAAGTGTAAAGGTTGAGAAGACATTTGCACAAAGTTATTGCCAATTTGAATTCCTGCAAGTCAACTTAGCGATGGTAAATGCTACCTCTGTTTCCTTCCACTACCATATACCTGTGTGTTTGCTTTCCCCTCCTTTTTTCTTAGTGGAAACATGTTAATTGTGATTTGCTCAAGAAGAGTTACCCAACATGTAAAGGTTAACTCTTAGTAGCTAAACGTATTCACTCCCTGCCTGTGTGTTTGTCTTTCCTTGCTGCAGTGATGGAGAAAGAGAGCTGTGGTGAACTGCAGGCAGCAGGAAGTAGAGGTCAAGACGAGATCTCTGGGATTTTGCTCTCTACTGGACCCACGTGAGGTGAGCTTGGGTGTGTATGTGTTTGTACAGTATTGGCCTTTATGGGCTAAATGTGCAATACCATGACATCATTTAGTTTTTGTGTATTTGCCAAACTGTTTTGTTCCGTATTTGTGGGTTTACTGTGACCTCTGGTAATTCAAAGATGCCTTTTTTTCAGTTCACACTCACACTAAGAATGTGTTGCAAGGCTTTTTTAATCACTGATTAAACGCCTAGCGACATAATCATTTTTCTTTTTTTAAATTCACAAGTCACCTATCTCTGAATTATTTACTGGAGACACGATTTTGATATTTATCTGACAAATGTAAAATACAGTATTGAAAATGTCAAAAAAACAGCCAAATTTCTTTGTTGGCAGGGGTTTTGTTTTTGCTGATGTGTGAGTCTGTTTGCCTGCAGCAAAGTTGGCCCATGTGTGTGTTGGATGAAGGCACAGATGTTAGTAGTGGTCCAGAGGACACAGTAAACAGAATAACAGGGAGCTCAGGCGATGTGGGCAATATCAAATCCCATGACCCATTCTTTGCCCTGTGGTCCATACCAAAGACAAAAAGCACAGGGGAAACAGAGGTTACTGTTCACTGTACACCATCGCAACAACACAACACACACACCAACAGTAGCTACAACCAGGAAGTGATTTAAAAAATCTCGCCATCCTCTAGCCATTGAAATCCATGCGTTAGTGGTAATTGCCCTCCGTCCTGACATTGTTTGCATTGCGTGCAGGACATTTTGCTCTATCAATTAGACCTCCAGCCATTATTACATGTGACATTTTATATTATTGAAGAGAGACAAACATTTTAATGAGCATAACAAGGACATATTTATCATATTAGGTGGCTGCAGCAGCTGATTACCGTCTGTGCTGTCTTTGTTTCAACTTTGACCTCATTTCTCTGACCACTACATGTAGGTGACCTCTACAGAGGTTAAGGTGGTGCAACGTGTTGGGATATTACAGTAGGTGTACACACTGTGCACAACTAGCTGAAATGATTGACATCTGTCACTGTCAGCAGAAAATATACAGTAGCACTTGGTACCTAATGCCATGCTCTCGATTGTAAGACAATACCACACAGTATGAAAGAATGAAACCAAATGAAAATACCCTGGTGATCCTACATGTTCTGTGTTGAGAGTTCTCAGAGTTCAAAAGTTTATTTCTTGGTGATGCTGGAAAAAAAAATAAGTGGCTGTAGAGAAGAGGTGGTATGTCAGCGCCCATGGGCCTCAGTGTGTGCGGTGGTGTTACTCGTCCTAATTACTCCCAATACTCTCGCACACATTTGGTGGACTGCTCAGAAGGGCCAATTAGAAGGGCAGGGCAAGTCACTGGGTAGGAAAAGTCAGTGCTCGAGTCTGTAGCCATCTAGGCTATACCACAGAGAGATGGAGCCTTATAGCAGACTCCGCAGCACATTTCCACAAATTACCTTTTTGTATAAAATTAACGCTTTTGCCACCGTAGCACTGCTTCAAATGGAATATCTTATAACTTCAACATTGGTATATTTCTGTATTCCAGCATGACTTCAGCACAGCATTTAGGAATGCTGCTTTTTTTTAGGTCATATAGAGTGTAGCCAGGAGGATCATTGTGGATAGTGTTAATCAGGTTGACCAAAAGGTGTTAAAGGGCTACAGTGAAAAGCATTAGCCCTTTGTGAAAGAGGAAGTTGTTACCTGAGACTTCAGAATTGTGTCACTGCATAATAGAGGTGGGTCAACAGCTTTAAATATCCAAAACACAGCTGACTTTTGAATTCAGTTTCAATGGGTTTTTCTATATATGATACAGTAAGCATAAACATCTGTGGAGCATCTTTGCAAACATTTTCTATACATACAAAACTATCACCTAGGATAGACCTCGCTCCCTCTGCTAAAAGCCCAGCTAAAAGTGTGACCCCCTATATCTGACGTTGCATTATTTAGTTAGAGAGGTAGGCTTTTTCATGAGTAACATCTAACCCCCCCATCAGCCATTACCTGTGTGCAGAATATAGCGGGGTCATGGGTTTGAAGCTGAAACGGGAAACCAGAGCAGCTTTTCATCTTTGCAGATACAGATGTACTCTGACAATATCAGGAAATATTACCACCTAAAATAAGGACTCCTTCTCAATATTAAAATCTCTATGGTCATGATTCATATTTTTTATGGCTTAGACAATACAAAAACATTTACACTGTAAATCTAGCCTTAGTACCATGTTAAGATAAGCACCCATGAAAACACTGAATGTTTACTATACAGTATAGTTTGTTTACATTGCACCGCCTCATTTCCTATGCCATACTCATAATCATCTATCAGACGTGCATATTCGGAGTACAGCTGCTTACTATTAGGGCGCCAGCGGGGGTACGTATTTATAATGTGGCGCCCGCATTCGTGGATATAAACCCTCCAGTGTTGTAGGCCAGCTTCTGTATCATCAGTGCAAGCCCACAGCGATTAATGAAGTCGTCTGCATGTGTCTGCATGATTAAGGGGTGCTAAAGCGTCAGCGTGTGTGTGCGAGTGTGTGTGTGCATGTTGTCTCAGATAAAAAACAGAGAACAAAAGACGCCAGAATACAGGAAGGCTTTGCAGTAGGTCCATTCACAAATGTCAAAATTAACAATTTTGCACAGTAAAGATAGCATAGTAAATGTAAAGGCTTAATTCTTTATGATGAGGTAATACAGTAGCAAACAATTATAAATGATGACTGAAACTGGGGAGGCAACAAGGGAGAAAATAGTACATTATTTATGAAAATATTGTAAAATATGTGAAAGGTATTTTGAGTGATTTACTTTCCATCTATAATTTTCTTTTTTTCCTATTTGACAAGTAATTCCATATTTCATGCTTGAATGCAATCCCTTTTCCGTGCTATATATTGCAGATGCTCATGCCTCTTAGCGATAGCACAATATGTCCTTTCCATGCTTGTTCAAAAATTCCACAAAACTAGAACATCTTTTTTCCCCTCATTCTGATGCACTACATTATCCTCGGTGTACCACGGGATGAGTCTGGAAATCTCATCTTATCAATTTATAATTAAAACAGATAAAACCACAGTTTTTTTTTTCATTTAATATCCAAGTAGCTTTCAGCGGGCTGTGAAATAGCGCTGCGTAGGGAGGGTTTCTTCTGCATCATCATACAGTCAGAACAAAGGATATGCACATCGTAAAAATCATGCAAATGAATGCAAATCGCTGGCAGCAAGGAATAGCGAGGTGGCAGGAGGGGAGTTTGTATAAGCAGAGGGATGCCAAGGACTTTGTATACAACACTTGCCGGACAATCTTCCTTTAAGTTGTGGCAGATTACTAAAAATATATTGGTTTGAGTCTGAATTCTGCACAATAAAACAAGACTTTGTAGAGTTTCCAATTCTTATAAATAAATCAGTTTTACTCCCAGTGCTTAAAAAATATGTAGCTTTGTATTGTTTCTGTTCTGCTGGAAATTGTTCTTTATTTTTCATGATGCAACAAAACACATTGAATGCAAATGCGATACAATGGCTGCAAACAGCATTGCAGTACATGTGTGTGTGTTGGGATGATGCAATATTTCAACCGTAGCGCCTCAGAGAAATGCAGAGCAGATATTAGTAACACAGGCGCTAATGAAAGCCCTCCTCGTCGCCTCCTCGCCCGTCCAGTAAAAACTTTATCAAACATGTGACATTTTCACGAGTGTGTTCAGTAACTGGGGGGATTAGGTAATGATGAACTGGGTCAGTCTCCATTTTCCTTTAGCCACGAAAATATGCTCGTATTTATTTCCCTGGATATTTGATTTGGTTCTCAGCATGAATATTTAAAACACTAGTAGGGTTACCTATATACTACATCAGGACAATATCGCAGATGCATCAGCACAGAAAGTGCAAAAAACATTTATTTGTGTACTCAAAAGCTAAAAGTCCATTTGCTTTCATCCTAAATTATATATCCTAATTTTTTATAATTCATAATAAAACACAGCTTTACAGCGTGTTCAAAGTGTGTGTATGTGGTGTAAAATATGAGTGTGTCATCACAAATTAATTCCAAATTTTATTTAATCCTAATTTAGAAATCCTAGAATTATGTAATGAGATACAAAAATGTGATAATTTTGCAAAGCATGTATTCTTCCGTCAAATTAATTCCTACAGCATGACTTCCCTCGACAAAATGCTGATATTAATGTAGACGTGGTTTAACAATATCGCATTCAGAGGCTCTCATAGCCGCACAACAATCGGTAATTTGTTTCAACTTGCATACAAAAAAAATCATATTTAAATAATGCCGCCCCTTTCAGACACCACACACACACACACACACACACACACACACGGACCAACCCGCAGACACAATATGGTAGGGGAGTAAAAGGGGGGGAGGGCACAGACAGACATTCACAATTGTGCATAATGGTGTTAACATTCCTGCATGTCTAATGCAGGGGATATTGAGACAGGCACTAGCTGGTCGGCGGTCTTGCTGTGTGTTGTGTGTTCACGGGTATAAACTGTAGCAGTGCATAATGATGTATTAATTGTGGCCTGTTCTCGCTCGTGGTGTTTGGGCTCCTTGCCGAGGTTACTACGCGGCCTTTGATGCGATCGTTAATCTTATCAAACATATGCAAGATCACACCGCAATTTATATTCTGGTCTGGTCGCATGAAATCGTAGGTGCACTGTAATCTGAGTAACAGGAGCGACTGCTGTTATTGCTTTGTGCAAATTTGCAACCAGTGGACGTATGTTTTTTGTTTATTTTCTCAAACGGTGGTTAATTTTGGAGGGATTAACCCAGATTTCCAAAGCTGTTTAAATACAACAACTCGGCAAAGGGATATAAGCGTGAATCAGGGGCAGGATTTTAGAAGATAAATTGAAATAAATGGCATGGAAAACAACAATTTAAAACCTCCTCGTCCTAACTTAATGAATATTTGTATTCACAAGGAGTGGGCTTAAAGGGTGTGCCTTATTTTCAAACGCATACTCCATCAAGTGATCCTCCAATACAGTTTTTTTTTTTTTTCAACTTCCTCCTAAATAGAAAGACACACTCTCAAAGGGAGGGGAAGTGGATATGAAAATGGAGCGGCGGCATCATAAAAGATGGAAACAAAGAGGGACAGACAGAATACACCGAGAAGGACAGGCAAAAGATGAAGCTCATTTTTTTCCGTGGGCACCCAGTGGCGTCTGCATTGCAGATCGCTGAAATCCCCTTCGAATGCGTCCCTGGGCTTACGGGGGGATGGGGTGGGGAAGGGTGAACAAGGGATGGGTTTATGCTATCTCTGCTTTAGTACACTTTGTTTTTTTTTTCTCCACCCCCACCCCCAGCAAAATATATTTTTTCTGTCTGCATCAAATGTCAAGTTAATTTCCTGGGTGCTATGAGGGATGTGTCCTCCCCTCCGGTATGTGTGGCATGGCGGTGGATTGTGGCAGGGTGCTGTGCGTGCCGGTGTGTGTGTGTGTGTGTGTGTGTGTGTGTCTGTATGGGTGAATGGGGAAAGGGAAAGGGGCATGGCAAGGCAAAGAGAGAGACGAGAGGTGGAGGTGGTGATGGGGGGGGGTTCAGTACAGTATCTATAAATTGGCTCTCTCTGAAGAGCCAGAGAGGTGTGTTGAAAGTGTGCATGCATATGTGTGTGTGTGAGTGAGTGGTTGTGTAAGAATATGATCCAATTATTAATAGATGCTTTTGTCAGTGTACCTATGCCCAATGTGTCTGTCCTTATTTGCGCATTCACATGTTCAGTTCTTTTGAAGGTTCGTCCAAATTGAATACTAATGCAGAAAAAAACATACCGTATAATAGATGGTTAGTAATTCAATGTCGTTGTAAAAAGAAAAGCAGAAAATCCTCCTAGATTTACAGGTATTTTCTCAACAATATAGTGTATACATAAGAGAGGACATTTGCTTGGACTCTCTCATCAGCTGCGCTGCATTTCCTGGTCGCTAACAACAACAACGTCTAAAGCTCATTACCAACTGATATCTAGTAGCATATTATGTTAAACATCCATGCGTATCAGTCCTCTTTTAACCTTGTTGCTTGGCAATAGCAGTCTTTGTGCGCTGCCCTCCAAGGCTAGGCCATATTTTATTTTTATTTTTTTATTTATTTCTCCATCATCATTGAGTAATTGTATCCCTCTGATATCCTCATGTCTCCTGCTTTTAGATACAATGCAACCTTTATTTTCTCCTTTTTTTACTATAGTAAACACAGATGTACTCTGGCTATCTGTCTCTCTGTTGTGTTGCTTGTACTTTTAAAAAAATAGGACTGTGATCCAGAGTTTATATTTGTGTTCAGACGCACAGATATTTCTTTTAGTGCCATATGCACATTGCTTTTTCCAGTTTCTTTACTGCATATGTGTCTAACCGTGCATGCGTGAGTGTTCAGATGCATGCCTGTGTGTGTATGTTTATCTGAATGACTTTGTGCATTTTTGCAGGCGGCTGTTAAGTGTATGAAGGCAAACTGTATATTTTGTATTGCAAAGTGTAAAATGCCTTATTGCAGAGAAAGGGATTATGCATTTGTCAGTCGTGCTTACGCTGATGTATGCTCCTGCCCCACAAATGTCACATCCCATAACCCAGAAAAATTACACCAGTCCCACCTAATTACGCATATTCATGATGCTGTTTTGCATAGTGCTGGTAGCATACTTCTGTTACAAGCCACAGAGCTGAGGGATGTGGTTGAGTGAAAAGGCTTTCAATCCACTGATTCAGTGCGTCTCCGCCACAAGCATCAGCTTGATAACGCTACCTTCCATGCCAATTTTTTTATGATCTGAGACCATTATGGAAAGAGAGTTTTCTCTTATTTCTCGCAGTCAGTCATATAAACCACTGCCTGCAGCATGTTCAAACCTAGTGGGAATTTTTAATAAAGAAATTAGCTTTGTCCTAGATTATGAAGGTCATTTTGAAAATAGATCAGATCTAATGGTTTTTGAAATACTTTGCCATTTATCCACCATCTCTGCTCTGTTTCTATTTTTTCTCTGTGTGTTTATTTCACTCCTCCTTTGGCCACTGGTAATGAACAGTATGTAAATCAGGCGACATATAGCATATACAGAGTGAGGATATCCAAATAAAGTTGTGGCTGTAGAAGAAAGACAGGGGAGGAAGTGTCAGAGAGAAAGAGATGGAGGGGAGAGCGAGAAGACGGAGGAGAGTGGATGAATCGTAGTGGCTGGCTCAGTGGCTTATTGTAGCACTTGCGGAACAGACTTAATCAGACTTGGCCCGGCTGTAATGAAGGAGAGGGTCCGGGCTGTGCCACTGCTTGGGTAAACAGCGATTGTTTCAGTCCAGGGTTCCCAAACACGGGCAACAATGGTACTATTGTCCCGCCAGCTCTTATTAAGAGGCGAGCCTGAGATGGGGTGAGGAGCAGAAGCGGGGAAGGGAGGTGGGTGTAAAAGGGGCAAGAGGGGAGAGGAGGGGGGGTAAAAAGAAGAGGTGTGAGGGGGGGAGAGCAGGAGCGAGTGGGAACCTGACAGGAACAGAGGATGGGGAGGGGAGAAAGAGAGAGGGATAGAGGGAGAGCTGCTTCTCTGATCTTGTTTTGTTTTTTTCACACTTGCATTGTGTCTTCGTTTCCCACCATCCTCCCCTTCTATCTTCTCAGCCATCATATCTCTCGTCCTTGTCTTTTCCTTCTCATCCTTTCATCCATACTTCCTTCCTGCATCACCTCTATACCAGCCACCTACTCTATTCCTTCCATCTGTCCTTTGTTCCTCTTCGTTTTTGCATTTGGGATGGCGAGGGATGCTTTGCCTGTCATACCACCTTTGCATCACCTTTCCCATCCGGCGCGGGAGAGCGCGAGAGAGAGAGAGAGAGAGGGGCAGAGAGAAGAGGAGCGAGAAAGAAAAAGAGGATTGGGAGGAGGAGGGGGGATGAGAGGAGAGCAGGGGAGAGAAGCGAGACAAAAAGAAAAGATCACGCTGCTTCCTGGCTTAATGAACATGGGCAAAGGATGATCACAATAGAATACATTATGCTCTTGTTAGTAGAGGCAATCAATTAGCAGAGAGCACACCACTGGCACACCATCTTTCCGCGCTCGGGCACCGGCTCATTCACAGCCCAAACGAGTGGCCCGAGGAACCCCCTCGCCTCGCCGTATTTTCCCACCCTCAATGCCCAGCGGTCACAAAAGATTTGATTTCATTCCTCAATGTGAAAGGGGGGACAGCGTCGAATTTGCATTTCCGCCACATTCACTCCACATTAGTTGAAATATTAGTCGGGTCTCGCTCCAGTCAAAGGTCCTGGCTCAGTGTAAAATGTGTGTATGTAAAAGCATATATATTAACCACAATTAATTCCCAAACCCTATTTAGAGCCAGCTATACCAATAAAAGCATTATGGTGCTGATTGGACTTCCTCAATGGAAAACTGTCCTCTGACAAAACACACTAAAGCTTGGCTCCACAAGATGGGAATCAGACATGACAATGTCTCTGTGACTGACACTGACAATTGCATACCAAATTGTCACTCAGGTCCCATCAGCAATTCATACAGCGGTTGGGTGAAATTCCTTCATCCTTTTCCCCCCCATGTTTTCTTCTTCTTCTTCTTTTTTGTGTCAGCTAGAGGAATAGCTCCAGATAATGGCAGCAATCTATACTGTGAAAGAGGCAAGGAGTAGTTCTGCCTTAACACAGGCACAAATCACCACTGTCTGGCTGGGGGATCTGTAAAAGTGTCGGTGATGAGTAGAACACACTGCTTTCACTGAGCAACTTTGCTGTGATTCCAGGCCGAGGTTGGAAATGGAGGAAACAAAAGGAAATGAAGGAAAAGGGGAAAGAGGAAAAATTATACTTAGAGTCGGGATGTAGGTCTTTTTTTTTTTTTTTTTTTTCCAAAGACAGTGCGTGCGGAGAGGAAGATGGCCTCAGGTTTGGGTTCAGGGAATCTGTTGTTGCTGTGTTTGCCAGGGCGTTTACACTCTGTGGCCATCTGGAGATTGTGTGTCTGTGCGTGTTCAGTCACATTTCCCTTTATGCTATTCTATTTAAAGGAGTATCATGTGATCTGATCACCAATATAACAATGTTGTAGTCTTGAAAAAACAATTCTGTTTTTATTTCCAATAATGAATTACGTGCATAATACACATGGTAACACTTTATTTTGAAATTCAAGCAAGCTAAGCTTAAGAAAAGCAGCATGGCTGTCAGTAAATAAAACATCTATCATTTACTAGTTTTGCAGTGCCACTCAGTGTCCTAACTTTAACCAATACATCAATGTGTATTTATTTTCCATGAGTAGCTTCCCTCAACAGTTAACTTCAGATGCCAATCACATGATCATATGCGAGGTGGGAGCAAAATGTACGAGGACCAAAAGATTGTTTGTTTCTAGACAAGTGATCGCATTTGGTTGTGTTGATTTGTTATGGATAGGATTGCATTTTTGCGGTGGGGAAAAAAAGTGGAATTTTAGGTCAACAGAAAAGTGATGAGGGTTTTTTTACGAATGTGTTTACCTTGACAACAAGACAAATACTATGGGCACAATGTGGTGTATCTTGTGGATGCATTGTGTGTAGGTCACGGTTATGATAGTTTTAAACTTTCAATTGGTTTTCATTTTATTTTAGTATTGATATTTTAGTTTAGTTTTAGTTTTTCAGAAAGGTTTTGTTTAAGTTTTTATATATTTAGTTTGTTGTCGTTAGGGCCAGGTATAATGTCTCAGTAGTATGTAGGTACATATACATACAAAATACATGGTTGGAGAACTGTGTAGAAATGGCCATAATGTTAAGTCAAGCCCGCTCAATTTCTGTGGTTGACGGAAATTCATGCTTTCCTGTCCTGTTTTCGGTAGTGCAATATTATAGCTTAAAACTTAAACTGAAATTAATTTACGTTCATTTCAATTTTATTTTTATTACTTTTTAACCAGTTCAGTTTAGTTTTAGATTTTCTTAAGGATATTTTTTAGTTTCAGTTTAATAACAATATTTTTCTCTTGCTTATTTTTGTTTTAGTTTCAGTTTTAGTTTACTATAATAACACTGTTTAGGTAACAATTAATATAATATTTACAGTATGAATAGAAAACAAGAATTCTATACATACCACTATGGTTCCTCTTTGACTGCAAGAGATATCTTCTTTGCCCCTAATCTTGTATGTAAGACCTTTGTCTTCATAAGAACCTAAGAACATAAATGCCTTCCTTATATGTTACAATATTGAGCTAAGTCTCATATCTCAATCTTTTTTTTTCCCAAATAGATTATTTTATTTATAAAAATGTCTGATTTTGACCCTTTATTGTCCTTTGGGACAAAACTAAACTTGTATTACTACCATTTTGTCTGTTTGGCTGTGTGTAAGCTTGTGACCGTGTACGAGTTTGTGAGTCTTTGTATTTGCACGTGTCTTTGTATTTCCTGTTTTCAAGTTAATGTCACTACATTCCTGCTGTTTGTACCTTTACAAAAAGACACACGTTGGTTACATTGTACATGAAATACAAGGCTCCTGCTTACAGTTCACCTGCACTATAAGAGCTATACGTCTATAAGAGCTTCTTCACTAATGCATGGTTGAATAGAGGATGCATCCCAATGTACATACTTTCTGTTGTTACCTGAGGAACTGTAAAGTGGATTGTATCTCTTTTACCATTGAGTGCGTACGTAGAGGTGTTTTGTTGGTCTTCAAAGTGCTACAGGAGGGTGCAGGCTTGTGTTTTGACCTTTAGAAAGAGAGGAAAAATACATTGCATTTTCCTCAGTGTATACTGTATGCGTACTTGTGTGTTTGTACCTGTTGGAATATTCAAGAGCCAAATGCTTGTAATGTATTCAGTGTTTCAAGGCTGCAGAGGGCATTGTGTTCTCTCTCCACTTTGAAAGTTGAAATGTTCAACATCTAATGAATGGGGAGCAGGAATGGTAACATAGGGCAGGAGAGGGAGGGATGCACACTGTATTGCATCTGACTGTAGGGTGAGGTTTTGGGAAATTAACCTTATTTGTTGCTGTCTATTTAGTCATTTTTATTGTGAACTTATTTGAGCACTTTGTTTCATAGCAGTTGCATGGAAAGAGTATACCTTTGTCATGTTTTGACAACTCCTTCTCCCTTGCTGAAATCATTTAGAAACCAGACAAAACATGAAAGATAAAAAGACACGACTTGTGTTCTGCACTGTGTTACATCTTTCAGTTCAGCTTTCTTTAAATTAAACATTTTGGGTTTAAGGTAAAACACTTTTCTTAAAGATACAGTGTGTAGAATTTCGGGGGATCTATTAGCAGAAATGGAATGTACTATTCATAACTATGTTTTCATTAGTGTATAATCACCTGAAACTAAGAATCGTTGTGTTTTCGTTAGCTTATAATGAGCCCTTCATATCTACATAGGGAGCACGTCCTCTTCATGGAGTCTGCCATATTGCTCCGCCATGTTGCTCCGCCATCGTTTTACAGTAGCCCGGGGACAATCAAACACTGGCTCTAGCGAGAGCCTTTCACATTTTTACCATAGACTGTATTTAAGAAGTGAACATAGTCACCGTGACGTCACACAATGGTTTGTGGACTGCTGTTTTGATGCTTTGAGTTCGGCATTTCGGCCGTCGCCATGTTGTTTTTTTGCAACCAGAAGTGACACGAGAGGGTGGAGCTAGGTACAACCGAACACTGAATAAGACATTTTTAGGCGACTAAAAAGGTTACAATTAACTTTCATGAATTGAAAATACACTGTGAAAGGGTTAAAGTTGTAAGACGGAAACGCGGACAACACCCAGACTGGACAATGCCATGATAGCGAAGAAGTATGGTCATTTTCTCATAGACTTCTATACAATCAGACTTCTTTTAGCAACCAGAAGAGTCGCCCCCTGCTGGCCATTAGAAATAATTGACACTTCCGCATTGGCTTCACTACTCAGACCCGGAGGTAGCCCACTGGTTTTTACGTTACCTGAAGGCCACCGCAGTTCTCCGACACGCTTGTGAAACCGTGGTAACGTGAGCCACAGAGTGCAAAACCGTGGTACCGCCATCTGACTTCTGTTGGCGTTACCACGGTTTTACATTCTAACATTACCGCAGTCTTGGAAAGAGAGGAGTGAGCGGAGGGGTACTCAGTTGGTTGCAATGTGCAATCATGCCGCTAGATGCCACCAAATCCTACACACTGTACCTTTTAATACCTGGTCTCAAAATATGATCTTTATATTGTTGAGCTTTCATCTCTACCTTATTTACCCCCGTTTGTTCTGGGCAGTAATGTCTCTTCCTCTCCTCTTTATCAGTTTCTTCTTGATTATCTCCTGTGCTCTCTCACTGCTGGGTATCCATGTACAGGTAGTCATGCTGCTGACATTTGTGTCCGAGCAGGGCCCGGTGACATGGCCTTTACCACCCCTCGCTGGGTCTCTCTTCGACCATCCTTACCCCCTACCGCCATTCTTAACCCACCAAGTCCTCTTCATTGGCGTGCACGCAAATGTGTGTCTGTTTGTGTGTGTATTTGTGTACTTTGGGACCATCCTGTGTGTACAGTGTCTGTGTGTTTAAGCCATGTCCAGATCAGCCACGTTGGTGCTTGCCTGTAGCCTGTGTGCACAGTAGGGGACATGGTATGGAGCAAGCCTCTTTCTCTGCTGGATGCAGGGCGAGCAAATACAGTCACTGCAGGCAGGGAGGTGGCGGGGCACACGTGAAAGTGGATAGCTCGCTATGATGTGACAAGATAGTACAAACACATAAGGCCTATCCTAATGAGGACAACCTGAACATCTCAAGATGTCTAAAATGTCTAAATGTTTTTAGAGAGCAACACAAACTTTTAAAATACATTTCTCACCTACATTATACACTATAGATTCTTTGGGTATATTTTGACCCTGACTGTGATACAGACTTTTTTTGGAAGAGCTATTATGTGCACACACGCGAAGTGCAAAGCCTCATTGTTCCTCTTCTCAAACACACACACACACACACACTCACAAACATACAGACATGCTCACCGTCCCTGCAGCCATGGGAATGGAGAATGCTGAGGTTCAAGGTCATTTCAAGTATTCAGCAGCCCGGGGCTCTCCATTGTCAGTGCATCACATCCTTTTGCACATACACACATGCACTCAAATGCACACGCAAAAACACATTGTTGGCAGGCGTGCATTCTACACACACTGCATCTCACTAACACTCGCATCCGAGACGGCAAAGTGTCTGTCAGGTGAGAACATGACACTCCGTGGGTCCGCTCACAACAGTCACAGGTGTGAATCTTCAATAGGGAGACACAATTATCCTGTTTTGTTTCCGTACCATAGACACAAAAGAATGAAAGGTACGACTACTGGACAATTGCTATTTTCTGTCATCATTTAGCTATTCTGCTGTGATTGTTTATTCTTCATGCTCTACAGTTTACATATTGTGCTGTATTGTCCAAATTTTGGTCGCCATTATTTGACCAACTGATTATTTATATTTGGTTTCTATTTAGTTACGGAGTGAGAATTTGTGGAAATAGTGGAGTTTTTAAAGACGGAGCGAAGGTGATGGAGAGAGAGAGCGCGGCAGCGGGTGTGATTAGCTCCTTTGTTGGAGGTCTGTTGAGCTTCATTGGCTCCAGAGAATAGCTTCCTAATGAACCCAGCCAAGCTTGGACCAAACTTTGTGCTGAAGACAAACTAAGTTATGGTGGTCTGGCAGAGCGCTGAGGGCGAGCCGACTGATATACAACGCCTGGACATATGGTCCCCCCCATCAGGGCCTCTCCCAGCCACTTTCTCATGTCCTGGCTTCTGTGTGTGTGCTTTTGTGTGTGTATGTATGTGTCAGAGGGGATACACACACAAGAAGGATATTTATAGTGTGAATTTTTATACTTGTTTGATAACTCATTGGAACAGAGAAACAGGGAGCTGGAAAAGAAACACAGGGAGTAAAGGAGTGGGGGGCAGATGGGAGGTGGAGAGAGAGGCTGGTTGATGCTTACTGAAAGCGACAGAGGAGAGAGGGCTGCAGGCTTTGTCTTTCCAGCTGACCCCAATACAGAATCCTTTCTGACACGTCCTACAAGACATGGAGTAACTGAGTAAATCAGGCCAACCTGGCTGTGGTGTAGCAGCGACTGCAACCATAGCAGATGCAATATGGAAGAGAACCACATCTTGAAGAACTCATAACATAGACAGGAATATGAAAGAAAGAAGTTACACTTTCAAAATCTCATGTCGCAAAAGTGCTGTTTTATTTGCCGAGAAGATATGGTGGATGGGATAGTAAAGTATGTAAAAGAGGAGGCGCTGAGTGCGGTTTGAGGCTAATTGTTTGGGTCAGGGTGGGAGCGTGGGGACGGATGGCTTCCGTGTCTCACCAACAAGGCTCTCGGTAACTGAGCCGGCGAGGGGGAGAATGGGCCCACTACAGGGCCACACAGCAGGCTCAAACAACACTTATTCTACTGGCCAAACTGTCAGCCAGAACAACTTCATTGTGCCCAAAATTGGAGTTGAAAGCAAGGCAGAGACTTGGGAGGGGAGGGGAGGGGGGGCAGTGGGAAGGTAGGGAGGATGCAAAGAGAGAGAGAGAGAGAGGAGAGAGGAGAGAGGGGGTCTGTGGGAAACCGGGGGACTGGAAAAGGGGGAGTCCCAGAGAAAGTGCAGTCTTGGGGATGAATAGGGTCAGACGGTGTGAGTTCATTTCAGCGAGGAGAATTCCCACAGATCGTACACGAGGGGCAGACGGCCAGGAGCAAGGCAGTGACTCGAATGGAAATTTATTAAAATGCATTCTGGGTAGAGGGGATGAACTGTAGCAGTTTTGTACTCTAGCGTCCGTATTGCCACCACATTTGTTCACACTATTCAGCCATGATAAACACAACGGTGAAATAACTATAGCTACTAATGTGCATCTAGTGTGCACTCACTCGACTGCTGCCTTTTTTTTTTAACTTTTTTTATAGACCTGAATACAATTGCAATTTCTCCTCCTGTGTTGCTGTTCTCTGCAGCCCCTCCCCCAATATATCAAGCCAATTTTAGATCATATATTTGAGAAAAGCCTATGTAATAAATAACTGTGCCACACACACAGGCTACCCACAAGTATTAGACACCTCTCCTTGCAGGATCTCCCTGCCTCGGACCCCAGGAGGGAGCCCAGTCACAGGCTTTGAACTGTGATTTGTATATAGTACAACAGAAAGCCCCTTTTAGACTGACACTAAACCAGTCTAAATCAGTCCAACACTGATTCACGTCACCATTCTCCTCTTTGTCTCTCCTCTCTTCTCCTGCTGGCTATTTCAAATTCATCTTCCTGCCCTCAGTAACTACTGCAAAAGGGCGAAAAAGTTTACTTAGTCACACTGAGTTTAGGGAGATGAGGAAAGTCTGTGGTTCTGTATGTGTGTGTGTGTGGGCGAAGGTGTATGTGTGTTCACTCTCGCGTGTCAGTGTGGTTTGCTCTTGTGTGTGTGTGTGTGTGTGTGTGTGTGTGTGTGTGTGTGTGCGTGTGCAAAATGCAGAAATGTACACACACACACCCTGTTTGATCCAGAGCTAGCCCTGCAGCTCCCAGAGACTCAACAAAAGGCCTCCTCTATCCATTGTATGAGCGGTGTGTTTCCCAGGAGAGCGCGGGCTCAGAGAGAGAAGGGCCCCAGATCGCTTTCTCCTGACATGGATGTTTATTCGCTCTATGGTCCAGCAGAACACCCTCAAAAAGGACCGGGCCTTTGCAGCATTTTGACATGCATGGCACACAGTTTTGGAAAAGAGAAGAGGGGCTGGAGGGTGTGAGGAAGGGAAAAAGAGAGAGTGACAGATGAACAGACATGCGAGACAGACAGACAGATAGAGAAAGGGCCTGTCTGTTGAAGGTGTTCTCAGTGCACTCATATGAAAAAGAATATTCATGGCGTTCTCCGCCATTTTATTTGCTCCTTGTCTTTACACTAGTCAGCTTTCTTGTCAACCTTGTTCATGAATGTAGATCCACCCGGTGGGTGGGTAGAGATTTCCCCCTGATCTTGACAAGCTCTCCCATCCCTGACTGCATACTAATTTCCCCCCAGAACTACTGAACCAATGTAAAACAAATACAAATTGCTTGAGAGGCAGGGTCTTGGGAGGTTAGCAGAAAGTAGCTGTCTATTGTGTGTCTGTAATTAATCAGATTGTCTGCTGTGGACAGAGGAGCTTACAGGGACGGCTATATGATATCTTTAGGAAGCCGTCAGTATGAGTTTAAAATCCTGAGCTAATGAAGGGAAGTGTAGAAAAACCGACCCATTCATTCAGCAGTCAATTAAAAGTCCATCAAATGTTCAATGCGATCAGTCGGACAATAACTGATTTTGACAAAGACGTCTCCGTATTTCACTTCATAGGCGATGATCTCTTCTCAGCCGCTCAGTTGTCTTTATCTAAGAGTTTTAAACGCCACCTATCAGAGTACTTCACTTTCTCCGGCAATATCTAAAAGTTTTCTCTGAGACTGAGAGTGCCTGCGGGGTTGGCCATAGATCTCAGTAGAGCTGCAGAAGCCGACAGTTGAAAACAAACATGGTAGGCTGATACCATCTAATCTGTTGAACACCATTATCGTCTAAGATATCGCTATACTGCCCCCCCCCTCCAGTCCATACCCGCACGCACCCGCCCTCCAAACCAGACTTACTCTCTCCCTCTACACCCTTTGAGGTAAAAGCTTGTGTGTTGAGGCTGAGAGTGAATGTAAGCCATTGTTATGGTGTAACCGGACTCCACAGCAGGTTGTTTGATCCTGTTTTGGGCCTGAAAAGCCTTCTTTTTTTTTTTTCTTGAACCACCACATCAGCTGAGAGGTTCAGACAACAGACTCTATTTGTAGAGTCCTCTGTCTGTCTGCTTCTTTTTCTCCTCTTTTTCATCCTCACTTTGTCTCTCTTTGTCAGTCTAAATCTCTCATCCAGATTCAGGTTCGAGTCCAAAGCTTTAATTACCATAAAGAGGAGCGTGCACTCATTCACATACTGTACTTAAGACACGAACGTATGCTTTTAGACACACTCTGTCGCTCTCGATTTCTCCCTCGCTCTCTCTCCTTTTTTCTTTAAACAGGATCTTCTTGTACCTCTCTCTCTGTACAGCCACTGGGATTATATTTCTCTCTTGCACCTCTGGTACGGCAACAGAATCTTACTGGAAAGTGTAAATGACAAAAAGCTGTATAGTAAATTGTTTTGTTCGACCACAATACTTACCAAGCTCTTGTTGTGTTCCTGTTTACCCAACATCATCTCATTATTTACATTACAACGTAGTACCACGCCGCCGTATTGTCGAACGTTTTGGGGCGCTTACTTGCACTTCTACGCCTTTTGTTACTGTTTTGACCCATTGTGTTCTCAATTTATGATCTGTTTGGCGTTCAGTGTGGACAATGCGCATGCAAATACCCTCGTCCCATTATGCCGGCTGTCTTTGTACGTCAGCTTTCTTCCCTAAGAGGTATAGATGAAGAGTTGGAAGGGGGGTGGAAAGGCGCTGTATGTTTTTTGGAGGGAGATTTGTGTGGGCACACACACACACACACACACACACACACACGCACATGCACCCATCTGTGCCCCCTCAACCCATTTCAGACGTGAGAAACTGTACCTTCATTTGCATAAGAATAATTGACACTTCAAATTAGCCTTCCAATCAAAGAGGATTCTTTTTTTTCAGCATATGTGCAGACGTTGAGCGCTGCCATGCTGGAGAATATGAAAGGGAGGGCAAAAAGAGAGCGAGGATGGGAGGGGACGCGTCATAAAAGATTAACCCTTTAATTTCCTCATCTCAGAGTAGAGGATTTGATGTGCCTTTTTATTGCAAATATAACTTTGATATACAGTAAAACAGACTTTTGTAGGGAAATAATAAATGATTTCTTCTCTAAATCAAGAGATCGTATGACTGCCTGGTGGGGCTTTTTTTCTGATTGATATAGGTATTTACCTTTGAAAGCTTTAGGTGCACTGACTGTGTTATGTGCACGTTTACACGTCTATATTCACCTCAGTGGCATTGGGCGCAGGCCAAGAGAGTGAGTGCTATTAAGTAGAGTGTGTGTCAGTGTGGATGTGTGAGGGTTTGCCCACATTAAACCATTAAAGCAAGTGCAATGTTGAATTATTGATAATGGCTAATGAAAAGGATAAGGATAAACTACAGGCTTAACCATAGCCCTGAGGGCTAACACACACACGCCATTCATTTCCCCTGTTCAACATCTATTTTTAAGTTTTCTCAGACCAGATTTAAACTGGTACTAACATATTCTCTGTCTATATCTCATTGTTCCCTCCATTCCAGTTACATTACAACCCACTCCAGTTAAGAGCACTGAAGGCCCCGACACTGGGACAAGATAGCAGCTGTGTGTTTCCAGGCCTCCCCAGCTGACAAGCAGAGAGCTTTTTTTTTTAGGCTGAGCCGGTTTTCGGGGAGAATAAGGGACGGGGATTCAGTTTTGGGGGAAGGGGATAGAGAATGGGGGTTGAGGGTTTTGGGGGTTGAGGGCTGAGGGGGTGGGGGGGAGCCTCGGCGCCATCCCCTCTGAAGCGCTCAGCATCCCCCCGCTTATGGGATGGCGGATGTGTCTGGGGGTATCCATGACAACACTGCTGCATGCCAGCGACATACCACGGCAACAACATGGCAGTGTAGAGTTGGTGTTGGTGTGTATGCAGATCCATTAAGGCCCACATATCTTGGTGACATTAATATTCACTCAGTCAGACAGGCAAAGCTGTCTGCTGTTAGACAGACATCTTTTATTTCAGCCTTCGACTCAGAGGCTCAATGTGACTATGTCCACTGTATACATACTATAAGTGAATGTAAGCCAGTCTCTATATAGTCTGACACAGTTGTCATGGAAAGCACCTTCTTGCTAATGATTCAGCGTGGCACAGTTTTATGCTTATACTATATATTTTATATTTTCACAGACACAGAGAGGGGCACCCTCACATTCACTCAGGTCATGAAGCACAGGTCACTTACTCTCTAACAAACATGCACACACACTCTCACACACACACACACAGGCTCACACAGTCACACTCCGAGCTCTTGCACAGATCCAGCTGTGTTATAATAATCCCATCTGGGATGGCCTGGATTCTCACTATACCACATAATGATGCTCTGATGACTTCCTGTGTGTGTGTGTGAGTGTGTGTCTGTAAAAGAGAGAATGTAAGGTGCTGTATGTGTCATGGGTTATATACTGTTTTTATTTTTTTTAAAAACCCACATCCCTGCCCACACACACGCTCACATACACATGCATGTAGAGTCAAACTTGGATCCTGTGGGAGGGTATTTTTAACCCTGACTGCCTGCGCATTTGCTGAGGGGTTAAAGGGCCGAATGGTGAATCAAGTAAATAATTCACAATAGCTGAAACTCTTTCGATGTAACGTCGGAATGAAGGGGGGGAGGGAGACCAAAGAGAGTTACGTAGTGGGACCCAGTAGTCCTGACCAATCCTGTTTAGTGTTTAGAGTTAACTGCACAAAGTAGAGAGAAGCAAGTAGGTCAAAATAAATATATACCCAATAAGTCATATAGGACTCATCATCTGATTCCATGCAGTGTCTCTAAAATGATGTGTATACCTTGCATGTATGTGTGCTTGTTTCATATCTAATGCACTAAACATTACGCCTATCCTGTGTTTCTAGGTTGGATGGAGACCTTGTAGATCATGACCCAGAAACAAATGGCATAATGGCTGGAGTCTCCAGGCTAAAGACGTCAAGGATATTCAGCTGATCTCAGAGGTGACTGCGCTCTCTCCTTTCAAGCATTACGGTTTCTGCCATCTTGTTATATGGGCTATATTTTACGAATTCCCTGCTATGGATCAGCAGTCGCTGCATCCTCTTTTTTTTCTAAGTGAATTCTATATGAAAGTGTCTGCATTTCTGAGTGACATTGCTTCTGTCAAACGGCTGATTGAAGGAGACACTGAGAGAAATGCTGTGCTAATGAAATCGTCTGACCCACATCCTTTAGTGCGATCCATTTCTCCAAAGACACAGAAAGGGCATTTATACAGGTAAACCATGACTGGTCCCCGAAGTGAAAAAGGGGTTTTTCAGAAGGAAGAGGAGCATCCATTATTTACTATACTGGAGTTGCTAGACACTTAGGAGATAATGCAGTGCTTCAAGCATACAAAACATAGAGCATCCTCGGTGCTAGCGAGGCCATTGTTGTGTGTTTTGAACATGTCTGTTTCCATCCATACTGACAGATGAAAAAGAATATGTCTCCCTAAGGTTCAAAAGCATGGACAGAGATATAAGATGGAGAGGGATGGAATAGGATGGTGGAGAGATGTGTTTGTGTGTGTCAGCAACGTATTCTCATGCAACGGTTCGTATGATATCTTACGAAAAAGTTAATCCTCCTTTTTAGTTTGTTTTCCTGCGAATGTCCAGCAACACGTGTCAATGTACACTCGTTACATGCATGCAGTCTTTTCAAAATAAACTTCCATCTTCACAGGAAACAACTTCCTTTGGTTTAGGCAAGAAAGCTTATTAGTTAGGCTTAGGAAAAGATCAACTTGGTTAAGTTTAGGCAAGAAAACTACTTAGTTAGGTATAGGAAAAGATTGCGGTTTGGGTTAAAATACGGGGAGTGGCGTTACTTAAGTACATAACTTACGAGGCAAATAATTCAACGCTGACTTCTGGTTTCACACGGGACACGGACGTCGGTCTCCTGGGCGGAAGTCTGGTGTTTTTTGACCCAACAAACCAACCCGACCTCCTCCCTACGCGGCATTTGCCGCTATTTATATCTCCTGGTTCATGATCATGTTAATTACACATGAATTGATTTTGTGGGATATCCACGAATTACAGTGCATTACTTTTCGTATGTATAGCCACGAACGGTGTATGAGACCAGTCTGGTGTCAGTCATATCTTTTTGGTGTGCATTTGTGTCCATGTGTGTCTATTTATTGCCCCCACTCTGTTTGTTGGCATCTGTATGTATAGCAGCCAAACCCAGCCCAGTCCTAGATTATAGAATGTAAATGAAGTAGTCATACACATAGTGCAAGCACGTTTACCTGTATGCATCATGTTTCTCCTGCACTGAGTCTGTATCAGTAGTCTCTTCCAGCTCTGATAGGCTTCAGTCGAGTCGTATCCTCTGCAGATCAGCAGCAGCATCAGTTGCCTCCTCCTGGAGAGTGGAGGCATCTGACTGCAGTCTACTGGGAGTAGTTAGCAGAAGGAGAGCAAGGCATACAACTCCTCCACCCTGTTATCAGACTTGGGGCAACACCAGGCACTACTTTCTGCTTTTGTCGATTTCCCGAGGGACCCTTTGACACAAAATCCTTTTTTGTGGATGAGGGAAGACCACTCCCAAAAAAATCCTGTATTTTTCCGCATAAATGCGCATTGTGATGGAGAGCATGACAGCTATCCATGTTTGTGGATCTGGTATGGGAAAATCTGGGTCTACTGGCATTGAAGAATCCCCAAAATTAGAATGACTATACGTATATTTTTTTTTTTAAATCCTAGATATGTTGCTTAGTGAATTACAACATGTGTTGAAAATCATTACACTTTAAAGGGGACATATCATGAAAACTCATACATTTGGGTATCTGGAGTGCCTACCGACCCACAAAATGTAAAATAAGACAACCCAGTCAGTTTTTTGTGGGCTGCCTAGATCAGAAAACACGTGATTCAACAAACCAATTACATTTGGCTCCCCTTCCTATGTCACATGGAAGCTCATGAGAATATATCGCCCACAGCTTGAGAACTACCTTTGCAAAAGTGCACCACATTTTTCACGCAAGTCAATCGGAGCAGACTGGGCTTTTTCAGGAGGGAGCTTAAAGAGACAGGTGCTAAAACGGAGCGTTTCAGACAGATGATAAATACAGGTATATTCAGACAGACAGTATGCGGAAAATATGTTTTTGAACATTAAAGCATGTAAACATGTTCTAGGAGAAACACAAAATACAAGTATGAACCTGGAAATGAGCATGATATATCCCCTATAAGGAGTATCTTCCTTTATTTTTACACCTTGTGTTTCATATTCCATGTTTTGGCTATCGTTCCTGGTGGCTAAGACATTAGCATAAATCTTCACCAGTTTCATTGCAAAGGCCCCAGGACAATGACATTGCTAGACACAGAGTGTGTGGAGCAATGCAAAAAAATGGATGATCAGACAATTTTTAACCACCACCAATAACGCCCAGTTTGATTCAGTTAAACTGGTTCAATCTGGCAATTGAAGAGAGAAAAGCAAGATAAACTTAAAAAAGACATGTTGCAATGCCCCATGGATCTGGTGTCTCTATGGCTACGTTCCAAATCATATACCTATTTCTTTTTACTTTTAGTGCATACTGCAGCTGTCCTTACAAAGTACAGACTGTTGAATGCAGTATGCATACAATTGGGACATACTACTTCGTCATAACATCGCGCCTTGAGCTTTGACCCTCTTGCTCATGTATCCGCTGCACAGAGTATTGTGGGTCAGAATAGCCAGAAAAGCATGCTGGCTTGCATACTGCAAAATGCAACCGGATGTAGTAGGACAACCTGGTATTTTTTTGCATACTGCATTTGACATACTATGTATTGGGACATACAAAATCTTTTTCTGGCATTCTAAATAGTATGGTAGTATGGGTATTGGAACGCACAGTATCTAGAGCTGTCTCAAAATGTCTATCTCTACAGTTAACGTATGAAATGTTATCACAACTGATTTTAAAAATATGCCCAAGTTTGTAAAAGATGACTTTTCTTTCTCACCCATTATCCTGGTTTGAGAAGATGGCTTGGGTAAGGCATCTTGTTTATACTAACAAGCCTTTGTAACTTCCTTAAATACTGTATGTAAGACAGAAGTACATGAGTGTGTTACATTTCAGGCTTTTTACATGTCCACATTTCTAGGTGAGGAGCTAGGTGGGCATGTTTAGGAAACATGTAAAGGCAACAAAGGGTCTAAGAGCAAAAATAATGATTCTATATCGTGATTAATTTTGTGAAAGTACCCACTTTTACAACCGTTGTTTATCATGTATAGTGTTGTTTGTGCAGCATTGTTGCAGCTATTTTCAGTTTACCTTATAAACACCAAGCACTCATCTACCTGCTGGTGATTGTTAAAGGCGCTATTGATAACAATGATAACATTCAGCCACTATAGATGCTGCATTCTCTCTCACCCGTTCCATTGCATTTACTTCACAACAAGTCGTTGCCAGGCAGTTACCGTCAAGCCTTGTTAGAAGTGGGATCCAAACGTCAGATATCTTCCACAGAGATAAACAAAACATTCATTTTGGACCTGCCAACATTTTTTAAATGATTAATTCACAATCATGATCATTGTTTTTCAGGAAAAGCAATACTTTCATTGAGAGTCTTTCTAAAAGCTACTGTATGTGGATGTATTATATATATTATATTTGTCTACATAAAAATATTATCAATAAGACCTTTTAATGTTTTGTTTTGATGTAACCCAAATATCAGAGGTACTGAGAACCATCAGCATAGTCCTGGACCCATGCACATACACACACACACTGCGGACATCATCCTTCTATATAGGCATTAAACTGCAGTGTCAGCAGAGAAGATGAGGAGGATGCAGAGAGAGGCACATGTAGCTTTGACGAAGATCAGCTGACAGGCAGGCCAGGAAGGCAGTGTGTGCCCTTGAGTTGCAGGCATGGTGGTGTGCTTGACTTGTCTGAATCCACCTCCCTTCATCTTTTACAGTTGGGCTGAGTTTGGGTGTTGATGGCCCAGGGACCCCCTGCCAACCCCGAACTGTTTTTTACTGTCAGTCAAACATCAGAGAAATTTGTTGAAGGAGACAGCGTGGCCAAAACAGTACTTTTGTACTTGGGGAGTTGCTGACTTATAGCAACTTTCAAGAGATTTCAAGCATCTGACAAGATAAACTATTTAGAATAAACCTTTAGGAACACCTCCGTTGAAGACATGGGATCCTAAAGTGACGTGTTGCTCTTTGTTGTCTGATGCAGACAACGACACCACACACTGAAGATTTAACCGAGCCAGTCACACATCCTCGCAGTCTCAAATGACCCCAGCTGTTCTATACGGCCCATACATTCATGTTGGGCCCCAGAATACCTTTCATGCTTGTCAACAAGCTCTATAGTTTCGGGGAAATGTAATACCATAATGTCTTTCTGGAGGAAGGGAGTGTCAGGTATGGCAAAGGTAATGGAGGAAGGGCTGGAGGTGCAGGTAACCCAGGTTAGGCCGGGTGTAAAGGGGATCCGATAAGGCGTTCCCCAGACCCTACAGTCTCCCAGTCTCCTCTATGGGAGAATAATAAGCAGCTGTAACCCTGAGACACTCCCAGGCCTGTGTCCTCAGCTACAAAAACCTTCACCGGGGCGTCTTATCGGGTTCTAAGGATATCACGTAAGACAATACATGTGAGAAGTGCAGTCGAGACAATGGGAGGAAAGTGCAGCGTGATATGAGGGGGACTAATGTCAGCGGCTATTGTCGAGGCCTTTGTCACCGTCAAGTACACCGGGAACTCGCAGCTCACTGAGCTCCTTTCATTCAAGGATCTTGCTTTGGGATGTGATGAAACTCTACAACAAGTGCTGTCCCTCATGCTTCAACTGCACACACAGAGGTTATGTGTTTGTTGAGGATAAACTATAACCAACAGGTTGCTGTAAGATCCCCTCTGGCTGGGAATGAAAAATCTGTAAAACTTGCTGTTGAAAGTGTTGTGATACACATGAGTTCACGCTTTGGTGCTTTGATTTAATGATATCTAATATAAGATAAATGGTCAACTGAGATTTCTGGAATGTCTTTGAGGTGTTTTAATCATTTTCATATTTCTCTTTTTTAGGTATACCTCCTGATCAACTAGAGAGGAGCCTGAATACCATCAAGATGGGAGCTTCAAGATTCCATAAATCTCACAAGCTTCATATTACTCTTCAACACCTGGACCTGCACTGTGCTCTTTATTTCTGTCAACTGGTTATAAAAGATTATTGGCCAAACTGACAAATACTGTGACCTTGCACTAATATACCAACTTATTTATATATATATTTTGTATTTTTATATGGGAGACTAGAAAATAAGATGAAAATATTCTTCACATTGAAACTTGTATTCATTTCATGTAATTGATTGAGTCTAACAAGTATATTTTTGACAGCTAAATAAAGGCATTTTTTTCCCTTTAAGTGATGTTCTAGTGCGAGTTATTTCCTCCTCTCTGTGTAGTGCTTTGGCACTCCAGGTAAAGAACAATGTGCTTGACATAATTGGGTCCTATTTGGTTATGAAAAGAGCACGCGTGCTGATAAAAGCTGGCAGGGTGATCAAAGCGCCACGCGTCGCGATCAAAATCCTACACCTGACACAGTTGTAGTTTATCCTGACAGACTAACGAAATGTGGGGAAACAGGTTCAGACGGTACCAAGAAGCCTCCCTGTTTAAAATCGGCTGTGCTGTTTTTGGTGTACTACTGTATGTCTGTCAAATCAAACGTACCTGTACGTGCAAAATCTGGAACAACAATTAAAAACTAGGATAATCCTATGCTTCTTTTCTACTTGTTTTGCCTTTTCCTCTCCATGCTGCATGTCAGGTTTATGTTTTTGAAAGAAATCTGACTTTTGTATCCCTGTCAAAGTTGCCCTAAAATTCTATTCACACTACAACAAGACGGATCAAAAGTAGGATCCATAACATCTTTGACAAATTGTTTCTTATGGGAAAGAAGCCTCATTTTTCTCCCTTTTATACTCTCCATCTTTATGAGCCTCTCCATTTTCCCTTCTCCTTCCTAGTCATATTAATTCTCTCCGTCCCTCCCTAGTTAACATTCATTCTCGCTATTTTTCTCACGCTTACGCCATCTTCATTTCCTTTACCAGCATCACTCTTCCCTTCTTTCCTACAACCGTCTTTCAGTCTCGTTTCCCCCCTCCCCCCCTCCACTTCCCCCACCCTAACCCATTCTCTTGCTACCTTTTCCTCTCTCCCCCTTGTCTTTCTCTCCCTCTCAGATGTCAGATCACAGTCTACTCTTCCGCTTGCCCTGTCATCACATTTTTCACACAACCCCATCCCTTAATTGGGCCTGTATCATCATATCATATCATGTAGAATATCTGATCACAGCAAGAGATGAAAGATGGCCTCCACCTATCCCCTCACAGACAGACAGACACACACATATACTGTAGACTCACACGAACACAAACACACACGTGTCAGTGGTCGTATGGGACAGGAATCCAAGCTGATGGCTGTGTACTTTTTTTACACCCCATGTTTGCACCAAGTTGTCGATGTGATTGTTACAGTGTGACAGGTGAGATGGTGTGTATTCCAGGAGTGTCCACTGATGTTTGTATCAACCGCTAGTGGCTTTTGTGATGAGACAAAGGATGCCCTGGAGCCAGCCGTGTCACATCTACAGGTAACTAGCGAAATAAAGGAAACATCAACAAAAAAGGTGTCTCAGGAGTGCTAAAATAGCTCCAACATGTCTCGGCATCAACTTGAAGGATGCAACATGAAATCTTGTGCAAGATATCCAGACATTCCTGCTGCTGGCAGAAAATGCTTCAAAAATATGCTGTGACAATTAGCCATATAATGAAATAAACTGACATGGGTTACTGGTTGATGTTGTGTTCATGTTCTCCAATGGCTACTTCTATCCAGATGGATAAAAGTGGCAGTGACACAGAGGCCACACCTACAAAGTGCAGCATTAAACTGAACCCCCTGACAAGCATATGGCGTCACACAGCTGCGCCATCTTAATTTACTTTTCCTTAAGTCTCAAATTCCAGACAAATCTAATTAAAGTTGTATTAGCATTTTGTCATTTCCATCTCATTAAATCTTATCATGATCATGTAATTTTGGACAGTCATGGAAGTGTCAAAGGGCAAATGTTTGCACTTGAATATTGAAGTTCCTCTACATTGGTTTTTGTACCACAGTTTAGGGCTGCAGCTAATGATTATTTTCATTGTCGATCAGTCTGTTGATTATTTTCTCGATTAATCGATTAGTCGGTTTCGTCTATAAAATGTCAGAAAATGATGAAAAATGTTGATCAGTGTTTCCCAAAGCTCAAGATGACGTCCTTAAATGTCTTGTTTTATCCACAACTCAAAGATATTCAGTTTACTGTCATAGAGGAGTAAAGAAACCAGAAAATATTCACATTTAAGAAGCTGGAATCAGACAATTTTAACTTTTTTTCTTAAAAAAATTACTCAAACCGATTAATCGATTATCAAAATAGTTGGTTATTAATTTAATAGTTGAGAACTAATCGATTAATCGTTGCAGCTCTACCACAGTTTGCAGGTGTGGCCTCTGTCAAACATATAATGGGCAATTTTTAGCTACAGAAATGCTAAACCATAAGATGAAGGTGATCACACAGCTTATCAAGCCCCTATGTAATAGAGTTGTTTTTTTCCAACATTTTTTACTTGAAACAGGTTGTATGTGGTGAGCAGTTTAACCAAAGAGTGATCATTTGAATCCTTTTGGAGGCCTAAATATGTAAAACTATCCACCATTTCCCACAAAATCATTTGTGTGTGTGTATATAGCACAGAGTAGATTTTGATATGTGGTTTATCCCATTGTTGGTGTTCACAGAATCTTGTTTTACCAGTGGAGCCTGATGTTTATGGAGAAACAGTTGTCCATATAATTTTTGTTGTGTATACAGTGCATACAGTATCTTGTGTCACTAAGTGGGTCTGAAGTCCTAAAACAGGTCAAAGGTCAAACGTCAACCATCTTGTGTGCATGTAGTTTTATTTAGTACGGATTAAATTTTTCAAAAACAGAATGCATTGGTCTGATTATTACTTCTCTCTAAATGTGATCTACACCATAAAGCTGCTTTGAATAAACATTTTTTTCTCAAAAATGCTTAAATGCTTCTTACACTGTATATCCACAGGAACGGTGGACTAAAAATATTTCCATCTGTTGGTTAACAGAAGGACTCTAGCTTGAATCAGGACACAATATAGGTCACATGCCTGTTTTCTGTGGGTTTTCTCTGATTAAACAAATATCCACACATTACAAGCTATTTGTAGAGTTTTAGGCCAACATTATGATTAATTAATATAATTAATTCAACTACTTTGGGTTTCCTAAGCAGCTAGAAATTGGTAAGATCATGGTTTGTTTAATTCTTAGAGCGCAGAGCCCAAAATAAGTTGCAAGCCTGTTTCTGTTTTCTCCTGAACATGACAAGAATACTAATATGTTTTAATGAGCGTGCTGGGTTCTAGCATGGGAATACATTTCTCATTTAGATCCCGGGCTGGGAAACCATTCAGAGGGTGTTGCATATACTGTACATACACGCAACATGATTCTGTATCTTGATGAATACTTCATCAATAATGTTCACCACAGATCATATTGTATCACACTGGCTGGTGGATGAATGTGCAGTGAAATCCAATAGAAACAGATTCAAACACGTGAAGACATGGATCCTGCTTTAAACAGGTCTTCCTGGAATCATAATGCAGCTGTCTACATCTTTCAGTACAATTGAATTGAGCCAAGAGCATTTGGGAACCACAAAGATCTCAGATGACACTTACTCAGGATTGATCTCCTGAAGGCAGTAAAAAATAAATGCATGAATTCTACTATTGATGCAGAGCTTTGAAAAATGTATTTTTTACATTAAGGTGTTTTTTGGCCCGGGAACATGACCTTGGAAGCTGCTGGCGAGGAAAAGTAAAGAATAAAACTTCTAAACTCCATTATGTGATAGAACTTTTCTGCTCCTTTCTTTGTCTCCCTCTCTTTTTTTTCCACGAGACAGCACAGTATTTCACTTTTATCTACAGATAGCAGGACTTTGTTATCTTATTTTGTTTGGGAGAAGATTCACAAGTACTATCCGCCCCATGATCCCAACAGACGACAAGATACAGAGCTCCAAGTCTGGAAACTTCACAGTGAGAAAAATGAGGTCTTACTGAAACTACCTTTGGTGTGTGTTTAACTCTCTGGTTAAAGAAGATCTGGAAACCAAAGAGGCTGCCGGCTGCGTAGTGTTACAGAGCTATAAAATGCAATACAAGGATGTGTGCAGATTTTATAACGCAGCTTGTTTAAGATCACAACTGAAATCTGGTGCTGGAAACTGCCGTTTGATTTGGATTATTCAAGGTTGTTGGGGGTTAAAGGGGCTTTACTCAACTGTTTTCAAATGAAAACAATGTCACAAGTTAACTGTGTTTGATCGACTTTCAGAAACATCAATCTATTCTGCAGATCAGCGGTTACCCACCTTTTTTTGTCTGATGTACCTCCACAGCCAGGCACCCAGTGGGCCTCAATGCCACCACCAGCAATGTGTGAAAATTTTTTTTTTTTTTCCTTTTTCTTCAGTATTAGAATAATACATACATAAGCTGGTGTTTTTTCTGTCTGCACCAGTTGGTGTCATTTCAAATTTCCAATTATTTATCATTCTCGTTGTCTTACACATACAGTAATGAAGACTCACATCTGGCACAGCCTATTAGATATTTCTTTATTTGTATTGCAAGTTTGGTTCATGCATGGAATTAAAAAAAAAAGGCTACCATGAAAAAAAAAGGCATATTTTCTTTAGTATTAGTGAGTAGTTAGAATCCTGGTCCGCACTCCAGACCAGGGGTCGGCAACCTTTACTATCAAAAGAGCCATTTTAGACAAAAAAAAAAAAAAGAAATCTGTCTGGAGCGGCAAAACTTTTGAGCATTGTGATGAAGGTAACACAGTTTATAGTCTAAGTACATAGTATATACAGTAAGTCTAATGCAGTGAGGGATGCAAGTGCAAATGTACTACGGAGTATTAGGGCCACATTGAGAGAAAAAAAATCTGAGATTTCCAGAATAAAGTCATAACTTTACGAGAAAAAAAGTCGTAATATTACGAGAATAAAGTCATCACTTTACGAGAAAAAAAAGTCGTAATATAACAAGAATAAAGTCATAACTTTACAAGAAAAAAGTCGTAATATTACGAGAATAAAGTCATAACTTTACGAGAAAAAAAGTTGTAATATTACGAGAATAAAGTCATAACTTTATGAGAAAAAAAGTCGTAATATTACGAGAATAAAGTCATAACTTTATGAGAAAAAAAGTCGTAATATTACGAGAATAAAGTCATAACTTTACGAGAAAAAAGTTGTAATATTACAAGAATAAAGTAATAACTTTACAAGAAAAAAGTCGTAATATTACGAGAATAAAGTTATAACTTTACGAGAAAAAAAGTTGTAATATTACGAGAATGAAGTCATAACTTTACGAGAAAAAACGTTGGAATATTATGATTAAAGTCATAACTTTACGAGAAAAAAAGTTGTAATATTACGAGTATAAAGTCATAACTTTACGAGAAAAAAAGGCGTAATATTACCAGAATAAAGTCATAACTTAACGAGAAAAAAATTAAATAACACGTAAAATTACTACTTTATAATATTATTCTCCTAATACTACGTTTTTTTCTCGTAAACCTATGACTTTATTCTCGTAATATTATGACTTTATTCTCGAAAATCTCAGATTTATTTTTTTCCCCTCAATGTGGCCCTTATACTCCGTCGTACTGTCGTACCATAGCCCTTCAACAATGATAAATTGAAATGAAAATGTAAACAAAAAACAGTTATTCATTTCCACTAATTTTATTATAAACCCACAGGGAGCCACTGGAGAGGAGCTGAAGAGCATCATGAGGCTCCAGAGCCTCAGGTTGCTTAGAGACCCCTGCTCCAGACCAGCTGGTGGCGGTAATGCGCCATAAAGTTGTTTGCCAACCTCCATAAAAAAACAACGCAGAAGAAGAAGAAGATTTCAGAAGTCAAGCTGGGAAATATTAAATTAAATCAAGACACAAAGAGTGGAGTTGAATGAGAGAAGACAAATGAAATGGATAATAATAAAGGGCCGAAAAAGGTGGAGCTTAAAAAGGTCAGCAGAGAGAAAAAGAACAAAATTCCCGATGCCAATACTGCAAAATGTTTAAAGATAACCAATTTATTACTAATCAAAATTAACGTCGATGATGTCAGAGCCACGCACAATCATGCTGACTAGCTGTAGCAGTGATAAGAGAGTCCACCTGCACCAGGTGAAGAGGAGGAACGAGACAGACAGGTGAGCAGCAACAGGCTGATATCCTCCAAGAAGGCAAGAAGAGGCCACAGCCGAGGACCTCCATGAGGAGCTCCCAGCAGGTGGGTGATACTGCTAATACAAGCCAGTTAACAGCAGTAGGCTACAGCCAATGCTGTAAGTTACCACTGGCTTTAATTGATTTCTTAATTGTGTTTCAGAGCATTGCATTTTGTTAATTGGCTTTAATTGATTGTACCTGCAGCTGTAAATCCTGTGTTGTTGAGATACAGGTGAATGTATTTCTAGTGCAGGGGTCAGCAACCTTTACTATCAAAAGAGCCATTTTAGTCCAAAAAAATAAAATAAAATCTGTCTGGAGCCGCAAACCATTTGAGCATTGTGATGAAGGTAACACAGTTTATAGTTTAAGTATATAAGTCTAATGCAGTGAGGGCCCAAAGTGTAAATGTACTACGGAGTATTAGGGTCACATTGAGGGAAAAAACATCTGAGATTTCGAGAAAAAAGTCATAATATTACGAGAATAAAGTCACAAGATTACGAGAAAAAAAGTCGTAGTATTATGAGAATAAAGTCGATATTATAAAGTAGTAATTTTACGAGATATTTTCTTTTTTTTCTCGTAAAGTTATGACTTTATTCTCGTAATATTACGACTTTATTCTCGTAAAGTTATGGCTATATGTGATGAAGGCAACACAGTTTATAGTCTAAGTATATAGTATATAAGTCTAATGCA